>PYHX02000467.1:48622433-48628216 GCA_004302925.2 Cochliomyia hominivorax | reverse complement strand
GAAAATTTCAAATCTGTTATGTTTCAACTAAAGCGAATTGTGGAGGATTAATGTGGGTGTCTGAAAATATTAAGAAATTACTTTTAATGAATCCAAATTGAAGTTTTCGTTACATAGTCCGGTTATTAATTCAATTAAAATTATAGTGTTAAGATTAAAATAAAATAAAATAAAATATAATAAGTTCAATGTAAAAATTAAAAAAATATTGCAACTATATGAAAAATTAATATAAATTTAATTTTTTCCCCAAAAACAAATATTTTGAACTTTTTATTATATTGTTTTAACTTTAACTTTATTAATTTTTACAAACAATATATTTCAACAAAAATTAAACAATTACAGTTTTTTTTGAAAACAAATAACGTCGTTGGCACTTTGCATAAATTATTTGTCAAAAATTTCGGTATTATATAAGGTATTGACGTATGTTCGATAAAATTAATATTATTTTACAAGGATGTTGTAATGACGAAAAAATTTAAAGTTAACTTTATTTCTCACTTTAATTAAAGTTACTTTTTACTATTTCGAACAAAAAATGCAAGTTGTATTAATGACCTGCCTTTATTCTTTGAAATAACTAAAGGAAACTTAAATTAATGCGAGAAATAAAGTTACCTTTTTAAATTAGTCGTCCAATCTCAATCCTTGCACAATTTGAAAAATAAATCGTACAAATAAGAAATAACATCGCAATACCAATAATTTGTGCACCTATCTTCTAAAAATTTGGAATATGGACGTATTTAAATATTTATACAGCTATGGTAATAAAAATGGGACAACCTTAAATTGTTCATTAGTTTAAAATTTTTCTAAAGAAAAATTACGAAAAACGCTAGTAACAAAAAATTGTGAAAAAATATTCCATCAATCAAACGTACCAGAATGGAGGCAAGGTAGATCATATGGAAAATGCATAAAGATGGGGAAAAGTGAAGTAATGTAAATTTATACCAAAAGTGTATAATGCAATTATAGACAGATAGCGTCTAATATTAATAAAAATGAGATTAAATGATTAAAATTTTTTATATTGAGAACCATACAAAGCAAGTTAAGTGGACATCTATGCAGGATAATAATCATGAAGGGTCATTCAAAAAAGGATTTTGTGAGGATGTGAAGAAGATTGACATTTTGAATAGGACAGCACAGAGTCTTGACTTTAATCCCATAGAGAACCTAAAAAAACGAAGTCAAGGTTGAAATTGTTAAAAAATCATAACTAAATATTAACATGCTTTACAACAAAAATTAAAAATAAAATATAAAACTTAGTTTTATTTTTTTAAATAGTGTACATTTATGTATTCAGTCCATTTCAGTGGTGTTCAAACTTAATGAATATTTTTTGGTTTTAATATTCATGAATTTCCAATTAAGTTTTAACAACATAAAGTATTCTCCGAAAAATCTACCAAAAATTTAGAAATATTATCTTTATTGATGGCATTTGCAACATTGTAGCATAATAAACTATAAATCATAAAATGTGACATTTTATAAAAGATATTTCATAAAATATATTTTATATTGAGACCTGTACACTGTTCACAACGTTTACATGAACACCCAGTCTTACAGACATTGTTAAATCGACTCCGAAAGTTATTCTGAGTATGATATACTTAAGGGTATGTTACACACATTAGCACAAAACCATAATATCTCAACCGCCTGCTGGTGGCAGGGTACAAAAAGGTTTTCTTATATACAGGAATTATCAATTTTAAATGAAAAATTATGCGATAAAAATCTCTTTCTCTCATATAAATACTAGACAATGCTTACGATTTGAAAAATACCAATATTTTCTCTTGTTGGTGCAAAGTAGAGCCAAAGTGATTATTAGATAGATAGTGAAAATATTGCCAGCAGAAAGTAAAACGTAGCTAAAACGACACAGATTTTGAAATATTCATGATGGGTGTTACATGAGGAATGATAAAATTATTAAATCGACATTTACCACTTACGCCGGTGGGTAGTGGCATAATAATAATATTTGTAGAAAATTTATGAACCTATAAATTCCCTATTAGAGATATTTCAATATATTTAACATTTTCCGTTTAATGAAAAAATTATATATTCAGCCATTTTCAGCCATTAAGATGGATGTACCTAAATCAATCGTACCCGATATTAGATTGTATATTCTGTAGTATAGTATAGGAGCCATTAATGCAAATCAAATCCAGTGAAAAATAAATTCAAATTTAAAATTTAAACCTATCAAAAGGAATGTCGGAAGCCTTCTTTTCTACTTTAGGTTCTATACACGATTATATATTTGCAATCGGATGGTAATAGAATTTATTGCTTTTTTTCTTTGTATTATATAGTTTGTATAAAACCTATAGATGAAGGTGAATTCCAGATTCAATGCCACTGTTTTGTGTAAATATCCTTGTGGGGTTTTTCCTGGATTAATGATTTGCATTAATTAAAAGAGAAAACAAACATTAGATATTTATTCTTGACATTTATTTATTATAATTTTTATATAAAACATTTATTATTATTTTTATATAAATTTTGTTTTTGTAAATAAATTAAATATTTAATAATATTTATATATTTATATATTTGTATATTTGTATATTATTTTAATAATTTTATAAGTATGATAATAATGTGAAATCTTAACTTTTAATATTTAAATTGTTTTACTTTTTTGTAATTAAATAATTTTTATTAATTAATATTTATGTATGTATGTTGATGGTTGTTGTAGTAGTAATAGTTGTAGAAGTAGTAGTAAGTAGTATATGCAAGTATAAGAATAGAAATAGAAATATGAGCACCTTAAAACCATCATATGTCCAACTGCCTAATTTTAAGATACATGTTTGAACGTCATAGGGAAAATATTCAACATCAATTGAACAAGATGATTTATAGACGGCAGGTGGTTGCCATATAACCAATCCATTACTATGGACTGTTGCTTTAGTCATTAGAGTGACTTCATAATGCCCGTCAGCACTGGAAAAATGATAATTTAACAAAGAGCTCCTCAATTAAAAATATATATTTTTTTATTTTAGCTTTTAATAAAAATAATCAAAACTAAAGACGAAAAACTATAAATTTACAAACCCAAAACAAAAAGTAAAATTTCTTTTATTTTCTTATTTTTATATTGTTTACATCCATATTTTGTAAACAAGTAGTGAAGTACTTCGCACAAATTCTTAAAACATTGTAAATAATTGTCGTGTTTAATCACTGTTAAACTCAATTAATTTGATATTTTCATTCTCACCGAAATAAAAACAATTTACCTTCATAAACACACCCGTACACATAACTGTAAAATGTATACACTAAATACAACCGTGTATAAAGTTAAGTAATATTTATTTATTTATTTATTTATTTATTTTTACATCACATTTTAATTTATAAAAATAAGACATTTGTTGTATAGTTAATACATACATATATACATACATACACACTCTACAAGCATAATAGTTTTTTTGTTTGTTTTTCTTATTTAAGATTTAAGAAATTAGTATACTCATTGCACATTAATTGCTGGTTAATAAATACAAATATTTGGAACCGGACATAACACTGGTCATACAAAGTTAAGCATTTTCTTTTTTTAATAATTTGTTAATACTTTTTTAGTTTTTGAAATGTTTCAATAAAAATATAACAGTGAGGATTTTATATACACTTTATATTTCTATAAACGCTAATCATTTTTTACTTATGTTAACAAGAATGTACCAAGAATAAATTAAAATGAGACAAATTTCAGTTTTTTTAATCCTTTAATTACTTTAAGTAAAAACGGGTATCAAAAATATTTTTCCTTTTAGTCTTGCTTGAGCTTTTTTGTTAAAATTGGTAGACATTTTTCAATGTGTTAAATGACGAGGTCATTTTACGTCGTACTCTAGATAAATTTAACATGTTTTCAATTTAATTATTGCACCTAAAACGGTTTCATTCTGAGCATTCTATTATAAAAACTTACCATCTTTGTCCTCCCAAATATTTTTTCAGTTCAAGTCCGCACTACTATACGCGCAGTCTGTTAAAATTTTACTGGGTTTATTAAATTATGATTTGGATTCGAAACGTGGATTGACATTTTTTTCTATTGAAATGACTCAATAAGGAATGAAAATTTTACTTGTATAAATTAAATGAGTTCTTTTATTAACTGATAATTTTTTGGTAATGGTAATCCAAGAGGATAGCGGTAATAATATATTTTGATAATTAAATAATTTATCAATTAATACAAGAAATAAAGTGTTATTCAAGGTGCGCGTCGAATGTGGTGTACTTTAATTTATATTTCTATAAGCGTTTAAAAAATTAATCACA
Organism: Cochliomyia hominivorax; assembly: GCA_004302925.2. Lineage (NCBI taxonomy): Eukaryota > Metazoa > Arthropoda > Insecta > Diptera > Calliphoridae > Cochliomyia > Cochliomyia hominivorax. The sequence goes on along the minus strand of PYHX02000467.1, from coordinate 48,623,860 downwards.
CTTTAGGTTTTCATTCAAATGCGTTGCAGAAAAAAATTATTTCTTGCAGCTAATCAGTGATATTTATTTTCTTAATATGTCTTTTATCTAAAAAAAGGGAAATTATAAAATAATAAAAACAGTACGAACCTAAAAATTGCATATTCAAAATTTATGCAATTCGCATAATATCTTCCGTGTCTTTTGAACTCAGCACATTTTGTGTGGCATAAATTGTATAAGATTCGTTAGAATAGATGTTAGTATCGCTTGAGACATTGATTTAGATTTGAGTTTATTTGCTCCAAATCGACTTTGCAGAGTCAAAATCAATTTCTCCCTTTAAAAATGCAATTGTGGTTCTCTACGGAATTAAAACCCGAGGACTGGGGTGATAAACCCAACGCTAGGATTCCATTAGCTGATAACTTATCTTTATTTATTACATATTTACATTGTCGATAATGGGAGGAAGAGAAAATTGTACCAAAGCATTACAAAATTTAATGAAAAGTTTTAGCCATCAGGGGTAAAGATAAAGAAAATTTAGGAGATATTTTTTTATTTTGTTTACAAATGATAATAGATGCATTAATTTTATGAAAAATCTAAAATTCGTGGCAAGAGTTTCTCTTTTCTCCGAATTTTTACGTTCCCTGAAATTTAAGAACAAATTTTAATGTTTAAATAAAAAATGTCTAAATTGTAGTAAAAAGTAGAAATCCTTTATTCGGGTGTGCCGAATTTTTACGAATTCTATTTAAGTACTTTAAAAGGTAGTAGCCCTTATTTGCTGCTGCCATTCCGAAATTATTTTCTTATATGGGAGCTTTGATGTTCTCAAAATTCACCACGCAAATTTACTCAAAGTGCAAAGTTATTTTAGCAGAATTCCTTTGAAATGCTAACATTTAAAAGTTGTATCAGCTTAAATTCTTTTCTGTAAAATGGAGAACTAGTAGTATATTTATTATATTTAAGACACTTTGAAAAAATTATGGTGACTTTGGATGGAATTATTATATACTAAAGTACTTTTAAAGCTTAATGATTGAGCCTAACGTGGGACCTATAATAAAAAATGGACTCTTATACATTAAATAAATAACATATGCTAAAGACAGTAAGAAAAATACTTGTACCATATTTAATAGATTTTTTATATTTAAGAGTTTTATGTGTTCAAAATATGCTCAAATGTTTATTTTGGATAAGTTCTTTGCATTGAAGCTTGTTCAAACAACCTCAAACATTTTTATTATAAACTTCACTCATGGCAAAAAACTTCAAATGTAGGACTTATAACCATTTCGATATATTTGGCTAGTAAATTTGTTTCAAAACAAGAAAGAACGGACAAACGGAAAATTTCGAAATATATTGCGAACAGATTAAAGGAAATCAATTTTATTTGATGCATTTTGATTCTGAAGATTCTGTACTAAGAA
>PYHX02000467.1:48512433-48617433 GCA_004302925.2 Cochliomyia hominivorax | reverse complement strand
TTATATGTGTGTACGTATGTTTCTATGTGTGTATGTATGTATGTACATGTGGACATTAATGAATGATATTTATTGAAGCATTTAATTATAAAAATTAAAATAAAAAATAAAATTTAAAAAAAAATTAATTAAAATTTTATTTTTAATTTCATTAATTTTTTTTTATTTGAAAGTGTCTCTTTTCATGTGTTAAAAAAACTCACACACACAACAGATACAAATAAATCGCGTACTTACAACAAACTCGTACAATTATTGAGTTTATTTTGATAAATTCTTTATTAATTATTGAATCTGACTATTTTAGGAATCATATTATGTACGTTAAACCTTAAAACTGATAACTTATAACTCTTATAATTATCCTTTTAAAATCGTAATAGACGTCCGATCTTATCGGATCTTGAAACATTACTACAAAAAATTATTTAAGAAGTTTTTCTACGTATCTGAATTTTGGTCAAAATTTATATATGTATTAACTTTGTCATTCCATGTTTCCCATAAAAAAAGTATTATCTAATGGAACGATTATATATAACAACCAAACTTATATGAAATATGACATTTTTTACTACTACTGGTAAACTCTGTGAAATCAATGTTTTTTTTTTCAAATTTAATTATAAAGAAAATAATGGATTTCACGAACATCAGTTCTTATTATGTATATATGTGTTTGTGCATCAGTTTTCGGGCAGAAAGAATTGTACTACCATTATTTTTAAGTATATACCGTCCGACCATCCTTCCATCTGGTTGCCTGTCTTAAAGATAACTTCATAAAATTTGGCAGGTGTTACTAATTTGGCTCAAGGACGATGATGAAGAGCATAAAAAATCTACAACTGGAGAAGAACATGATTCTAGTGGGTCTCGGAGTCGGGAAGTGTATCTCCAAAATTAGTATTCTTGGGTATAACGACTTTGAAAAAAATCGCCAAAATTTTATTTATGATTTGATTGAAAATTTTACATAAATATTCCCTTTATAATTCCCTACAAAAAATACTCATACATGTGTAGGATATCTTTTAAAGTTTAAGTGATATTTAGACCAAAGTAAAATATTGACCCATTTTTTTTTACAGTTTTTTAGTTTTTTGTACTTGGTGAACTCTATTTGGATCGTAAAATATTACGTAGATTCTGTATAAAATACTCGTGATAATTTTAAAAAATTTATTTATTTTTCAAGGAATATATCTCCAGAGTTGGTCATCTCAGGTATATCTCTGTGGGATATCTTATATAATTTAAGAGATATTTAGACCAAAGTAAAATGTTGACCAATTTTTAAAAGAAACTTATGCTTTTCTAAACCAGTCAATAAATACCTTAGAAAGAACTATGCATTGACATATGTTAAACGGTTATAAAGTTATGCAACATTATTTAAAGTCATGTTGAAATTTTATATACATTTCTTGCAACAATATTGCATCACTTATTTGTATAGGAAATGTAAAAATTTCTGGGGAGGGGGCCAAGTTTCAGTTAATTTTTGTAGAGTGGGATAAAAATTTTTATATAAGTGTTTAGCATCGTTGGAAAGGTAATTACTTGAATAATAATAATAATAATAATAATAATAATAATAATAATAATAATAATAATATATACATAATCCGGGGCAAACTTGTTTAATAAATTCACTTTTTTCAGAAAATTTATCACAATGCAGTTATGAGAGGTTTGGTCCAATACAGAATTCTTGAGTGAGTAGCAAGTAAATATAGCTTATAACCAAGGTACTTTTTTGACGATTCTAACTTTGACATTTTTTGTTGTTTCTCAAAAAACTTAAAGAAAAATATTTGAAAATTACCGAAATTTTAATTTTTTTCTAAATTTCTATTTAAGAATAATATAACATTTATATATGTTATATGATATTCATATAAAAAAAAGTATTCAATAGTTCCAAAATTAAAAAATTATTATTTCTAAAAAAAGCGTTTTGGGGCCACTGTGCGAGGGTCGTTATTAATATTTTATAGGCAACCAACAATGTGGTATATGGCATCACATAGTTAGGCTATAACATTTCTATTTGTTTAATTTATTTCCAATAAAATATCCTTTTCCTTTTTATTATTATATGTACAACTGCGGTCAAAATAATAGCACTAATCACATGTCACATCTTCATTGCTGATTTGTGTTTTCATTCATGAATATTATTTATTTTTTTACTTATTGTTATATTTGAAACCGGATGATGTTATTAATAGTTCTTCTGGAAAAAAATTAATTTAAAAAATAATAATGAATATAAATATTTTGCTTTTTTTCACTATCTTTTTAACTAATTAATGATTCTTTCCTTTTTATTCAAATGGGTTTTATTAATTATTAAAGGGATTTATGCAAGTGGTGCTATTATTTTGAATGCGGCTGTATATAAAACTTTTGTTCGGACGACCTTTTATATTTTTATTTTATTTTTAAAAATGAAGAGAAAAGTTCAGTATGACTATAGGTCAACGGATCTTTAATCACAAACCCTATTTATATACCTTCCACCACCACAAGTGGTGAAGAGAGTATATTAACTTTGTCATTCCGTATGTAATGCTAAGAAGGAATCATCTAAAACCCCATTATGTATATATATTCTTGCATCACATCGAAAACTGAGTTGAAATTTGTCCTGAACAGTTTCCCATTTAAAATCAACAAAATTGAGTAGTTCAGTATGTTAAGAGATATATACCGATATCTGAGACAACCTCTAAATTAAAGCGAAGAAGTTTTGTAAAATTATGAATGATAAATCGGCAACTTAAATTAAACTAATTAAATTAAATTATTAAAAAATATGTACCTCATTACTATTCCAAAAATCATCAAATCAGTTCAGTAGAAACAAGTTATAGCCAAAAGTATAACAAATTTTTTGAAGATTTTGAAGATTTTTTGAAGATTACTTGTTTATTTTGAAGATTTTTGGCCCTTTTCATTTTGAATACTATTTAACTTTTTAATATATTTATAACACTTAAAATATAACAAACAATAATTGAACTTATTATAAACAAGTCAAGATAGATCGAATTTATAACGATCAAAAATATCATATTTTGAGCTGGACATGAAAATCATTTTAAATAGTGGACAATTTAACAACTTTTGGACAGTTCAGTAGAAACAAGTTATAGCCAAAAGTATAACAAATTTTTTGAAGATTTTGAAGATTTTTTGAAGATTACTTGTTTATTTTTAAGATTTTTGGCCCTTTTCATTTTGAATACTATTTAACTTTTTAATATATTTATAACACTTAAAATATAACAAACAATAATTGAACTTATTATAAACAAGTCAAGATAGATCGAATTTATAACGATCAAAAATATCATATTTTGAGCTGGACATGAAAATCATTTTAAATAGTGGACAATTTAACAACTTTTGGACAATTTAAGACTTAAGCTATCTCAAAACATATGTGTATCACTAAATCCAATCACAGGCTGAAGATTTCAAAGCTTTCAATAATTTTTGTGTATCGTTCTTTTCATTATTTATTATGTACGAGTATGTGTAAATTTCGATATATTTATATGTGTGTTTGTGTTAGTATTTGTGTTTGTGTTAAAAAAGATGAATGTATTATTTTTGTTTTTTAATGTGTGCAGTAAATAGTAAAAGTGTGGGACATAAAGATATGGGAAATGATTACAATATTGTACAAATTGTAGTTTTTTTTTTTGCATTCACTGGATTTTATGAAAAAGGAAAAAAATTATAAAATAAAGTATTTAAATACAATTCTTATAACAAAACATAAAAAACAGGCATGTATATATACTATATTCTTTTTCATGAGGTGATAGATTCAGAAGACAATAAATGACCTTTTAGGGACTTTTTGTTTACATTTTTTAATATCAGCCAAATGAGACCTACCTTGAACCCATCATATGTCCAGCTTCCAAATTTTAAGACACATGTCTGTTCGTCAAAGGGAAAGTACTCTACATCTATTTCGCAGGATGATTTGTAAATTGCCGGCGGTTTCCATTCAACTAATCCTTCTGAATAAATTGTTGCTTTTGTTGCAAGTGTCACCTCAAAGTTACCGTCGGCACTGGACATTTAATTTTAATATGTATTATAAAATAACGTTTACGATTTTTGAGATCGTCAACGCGTATTTTAATGTAGCTGTGTCTGTGTACGAGTTTTCTCAGCAAACAAAAAGTTTAAAAAAGTCTCATCAAAATCATTAAAGATCAATATCTAAATCAAATTATTTCTTATTCAAATTGATTCAAATTTGAATTTAACGTTTGTATTTGCTGAGGAGGTATTTGCACAATTGTGTAAGTGTATTTTTTTTTCGTTAACATACTTTTCTTTTGTTTTACATGTTTTACTTAATTTTTGATATAATACATATATGTATAGTGGAAATGAGTAGAAAAGAATGATTAGAGAATATTTTACGTATATATATATATATATATATATATATATATATATATATATATATATATATATATATATATATATATATATATATATATATATATTATATATATATATATATATATATATATATATATATATATATATATATATAGATATATATATATATATATATATATATAGATATATATATATATATATAGATATATATATATATATATATATATATATATATATATATATATATATATATATATATATATATATATATATATATATATATATATATATATATATATATATATATATATATATTTTACATTTGTATGAATGTACTTTATGCGTGCATTTGTGTACGTTTTTTATGATATGCATTTGATTACATAATTTAAACAAGATGAACATTAGAATGTCCAATAAGATGATTGTTTTTGTAAGTATGTATGATATTTTTATAAAATTATAATTACTTTATTAAAATTATAATTACAAGTGTAAATTTGAATTTGTATTTATTGTATAAATTAATCACCCAGTAAAAACTGACGCATTTTATACGCCAATGGATTCAAAGGACTTTGCTCATGTGAAAAATATTAGTGTAAAATAAATTATAACTATTAAACATATACTTACTTGTTGTAAAGTACAATATCTGGTCGCCAAATGTGATCGGATGGAACATGAAGCATATGAACTCCTCCATATTCTTTTGGCTCCCATCTTAGTTTATAATCATACCAAGATTGTTCCACCCACAAATTTGTTGTCATTATTTGATTTTTTAAATTCTGAAATTTGAGAAAAGTTAGTAATTTATTCTTACACTTTTATCTGACAATACAAATTTGCCATCTAAAAGTTTGAATATGTTTAGTTCTTGTTTATTTGGGATCATTTAACATCCGAGAGTAATATTAATTTCCTTGGATTAATTCCATTTTAAAACAACACTTTCTGAATTGAATATTATTTGGTATATACATATAATCATAGACAATTTTAGCGGTTTATGGAATATTGCGATCTCATATTAAAGCTAACGAAATGGTCTTTCAACCAATAGTTTAACTCAAAAGCCAAAACAAAAAAAAAAAAAATAATAATAAAAAAATCATGAGTGAGTACATCTCCAAAATGGAACGAAAATTGTTAATCTACTAAGTTTTGTTATAGAAAAATATTTCGTTGCCTTAATAAAAATAGTAGAAATGCTTATACTTACAAAGTCCATTGTAGAACCAGTAATGATCAAGCAGGCTTTCAAAGAAAGGGCCAATGTTTAGAGTTAAATTAGACCCAAATTATAGCAAATTGAAACTTTTACGTTTCTTATTTACCAAACATCATTATTATTTTCATATATTAAAGAAGGGGCGTTATGTGGTAACCATAGAAAAACAAGGACCGATATAGGCCAGAATAATAACATATATTCAAGACAGTTAGAGAAATAATTGAGTCGAATTTGAACAAAGTTGGTCATTATTTACTAGTTTTATAAGATCAAAAAGTGGCCTCATATAGGAGATATATATGGACCGAGATTGTAAAATTAATAATTTATATTAAATATAGTTAGTATTATTTATAAAATATTATATTTAAGACAGTCAGAAAATTTATTTTGCCAAATTTCAATAAGAGTTTTACAAGCTAAACCCCATATTCCGGGAAGGGGCGTTAAATAGGAGCTAGGTCAAATAATGACCCCAGTACAATCTTTTTTCTTTGGGTTTATTATTGTATCAAAATAAATGTTTAATTGAAATTTCAGTAAATTATCATAAAATTATCATAAAAATTATCATAAAAATTCAGACACAGATTTTGGGGTGTATCAAAATTTCACATAACTATAATTCTTTTTCTATTGATCCTATTTTGATGAGTTTTTGCACGATGATGAAAAACATATTACTGTATGTTATCAGTCAGATATCAGTTTATAACTTTTGTGCTGATATAGCTGGTTTTAAATAAGAAACTGCTTAGGACAATAACAAATAATGTGGATGAATTTGATTGAATTCGGATAGTTATTTAAGGCTCAAGAATGTTTTCATTCTTAGACATAGCTCAGACTTTTATTTGATGAAAGAATATATACTTTATGGAGTCTACGATGATTCCTTCTTGGTGTTACACACGGAATGAAAAGGCGTTCAAAGTGCACGTAAACAATGGTAATATGAAGTTTTAAGGCGATTATTTTAGTAGTTATTTTTCTTTTAAAAATGGAATGTAATTTTTAAAGAATAAGGAAGTGTTCCCTGTAAAATTAATGTCTTTAAAGTCACTAGTAATGTTGCCAATTCTTGAGGAAAATAAGTGGCTAAATCCTCATAAAATAGTGGCTCAAAAATTGGATAACAATTTTTTGAAATTGTCAAAAAAAAAAAAAGAAGAACAACAACAAAAGTTCATAAAATAAAAAAATTCAAATATAATCGAATATGGCTTTTCTCGTCACTATACGTTTTAAAGGATTGGGACATTTCAATCATTATACATCAGTTAAGAAAAACAATCGTATGTAAAATTCCACAATCAGGACTATATACGATACCATATCCCATGATGAAACTGAAGAAATACACGAGTTAAAACCAGAACGAAATAATATTAATCCTGTATATTAATAAGTATAAATTGAGAAGCAAATGCAGCAAAAAATAACTATAGGTAATCCGTATCACTTGAAACCAACTAAATTTGTTAGGAAATACAGGAATAATATTTTTTTCAGAAAATAAACTTAAGAGATTTTGAATTCAGAATTAATGTTCTTGCTGGATATTTTTCAGAGTAATTTCAGTGCTCCTTTGAGAGTGAAACTGTATTTTTTCAATATTATGATAAAGGAGTATGATTGTTTTCTTAGACACTAGTGTAAAATATTTTTCTTTTATAACACACTAAGGATAGTTTCAATAAACACTTAACCTACAGTCTGTTTTCGCTTGAAGAGGTTCTCCATTAGAAGGAATTTCAGAACGCTAAGAGATTGCTTCTGACATTATTTCTCGGATTCTAAACTTGATGTCAAAAATCCCATGGATTTTGTATCCCCTGGGCAAGCATCATAAATAACAAACTTTCATAATAGATCACGGGGAGGTATTTTTCTCATACAAACGAAACATTCACTTCCCGCCAAATTCTTTTACCTGTATTGATAGAAAATATTTCAGACAAATATCTTGTTCATAAAAAGCAAATAATCTATAGAGAACATAATTAACTTCAATTACATAATTGCTTTAAATAATAATTTTTTGATAGATTTTACTCCAATCACCAAAATGATGATATTAATTAAATCAATATTCAATATCTTAATTATTTAATTAATTTTCATAACTAGTTCTGCACTTGGCGATGGATACGCAACTACGACGACTTTTATCGTTTTGCGATGAAGTATCATCGACGAGATAGAGACAAACTATATTGACTTGATCGTATTTAGTTTTGTGTGCAGCACGTGGTTAACAATACAACTTTTGCGCAAGGAAGAAAGACATGTTTACAGATTTTGTTTCTCTAAATATGACCTGAAAAGTTCAATCCTTCATAACGTTAAGTAGCAGTAGAGTTGTTTCAAAATCAACAACGATTAAGCCTTAGAAATATGAAAATATATAATGAATTCATAATACATGAAAATTAACTTACTAAACTAAACTTTGTCGAATAAATGAAACAAATATTTTATTTCAAATTCCCGATCTAATATATTGTTTGTCTTTAAAATGTTTTTGTTGAAAAAATTCAATAACTCCAAAATACAGTCATGGACATAAGTATAGGTACAAAATAAAACCAAATATGAATTGTTGCCATTTTCCAATCGCACGATCATAAAACGCTTTGCAAGCGAAACTAATTTTAAAAATTTAAGTGAAAGAGGACGGGTCAAATTAGTACAAAATGTAAAAGTAGATCAAACATCTACATAGCTTTGTACAGATACATAGGAAGATTTTGATAAGGAATAGTACGCTAAAATTGTGTGGAAAGTGTTACACAATGTTGGTTTTAATTTAAGAATAGCTGGAAGTAAACCATTAATGTCTAAAATTAATCGGAAGAGAAGCAATTTGAAAACGAGTCATGTAGCTTCTGAAATCTCTTTTCGGATCATACGCCAATCCACATCAAGGACTTGTGGAAAAATTCCATCGAAGAATAAGAATACATAACATGTTAAGCAAAATAAACATTAAAGCAGCATTACTAGGATATTAAAAAAATTGCGTATATATCACAACAAAGTTGGTGCAAAATGGATTCCTAACAAAATATCCAGTCAAGCTTTAATAAAAATTTTATCTTCATAATAATAGATGTACCTATAGCTTTATTCCACCGAAAAAAAAATTTTCAACGTTTTTTATTGTTCTGTTCTTTTAGATAACTCGGTTAATATACCCTGCACCCCTCAGGTCGTTGGGGCATTATGAATTTATGCTGATATTTGTATTTCTGATATTGTATCAGAAAGGTGTAAGTATTCGTTGTTTTACAATCTGCCTAACCAAAAAACAGCAAACCAAATTTTACCAGGATCGGTCCATTATTTCCTGTAGCCTACATATAACGCCCACAACTGAAAATCGCATTAAATGGTATAATTGTTTCACATACATAAGTAAGTTTAAATTTCGCAATACTTAAACATTTTGATTTTACGTTAATTTTTATTTTGGACTCATGTTTCCGACAATATATAAAGTATTGTTCGAATTCTAAGAAACTTTTCCCCAGTAAGTATACGTTGAGTAAGAAATACCATAATGACCCATTACCATTCATCAAAGTTGTTCAATGATTATTTATCAGCTAATGGGACCCAAATCTTGGCTTAAAAAGGAAAGACTGAATATGACACTTCTGGAGCTGATTAACTGCCTAAAATTAGAGTCTAAATTGATGACTACATCTATTCTAACGAATCTTTTACAATTTATGTCTTTAAAGTGCACTGAGTTCAAAAGGAAAGGAAGTTATCATACGAAACGTTAAAAGTTGCTTAAGCTAATTTTTAAGTTCATATTGTTTTCATTGTATTAATATATCCAAGGAAGTAGAAATTACCCTTTTTGCATATATTTTGAATAAGAGACATACCATAAAATAGTAAATAAAAGAAAAAGTTTTCATTCATTTACTTAAAGGGAACATGCATATATCGCTCATAATCAAAAAAAAAAAAAAAAAAAAAAAATAAAAAAAAATAAATTTTTTCAGTAGACATAAATTTTATTATTTTGACAAAATTATATTTCAACTAAACAACTAACGATGAGAGATCGAAATAACGCTTTATTTTCGGCAACAATAAATAAATTATATAGTTAGTATAACATATATATATATATATATATATATATATATATATATATATATATATATATATATATATATATATATATATATATATATATATATATATATATATATATATATATATATATATATATATATATATATATATTTGCATTTAATCGTAAATCTTTTTTACAAAGAAATAATAAATATATCATTTAAATGTTCAAGCATCTTTTCATCTTCTGTCCATAGAATTATATATTGTCATAAATTAGATTTATGAAAAAATCTCTTATCTTTTTTAGCACAATGAAAATTATTATTTTTTGCAATTACAATTGTTTTCAATAGTGGTGATGATTTTTCGAAGCAGTTTTCATCTATATATAAAATAGGATGTTTGTATGTATGTATGTATGTATGTATGTATGTATGTATGTATAGATGTATGTGTGTATGTATGTATGTATGTATGTATGTATGTATGTATGTATGTATGTATGTATGTATGTAACGTATAGACTCCAAAACGGCTGAGTAAGTTTTGATGATATTTTCACAGAATGATCCCATTACACCCGAAAGTAACATAGGCCATAAAACGACCAGGGGAAGGGGTACCGCTCATACAAAGCAAATATTGATTACCGAATTTCTAAGCAAATTTAAGTTTACTAATAATCTATTTAAATCGTATGACAATATAAACCTAATGTTTGCTTAGAGTCAGCAATGCCCCAAAAAATTTGTTTTGGCAAAATAAAGTTTGCCATGTCTGATAGTTATTTATAAAAAACAAACTTTCAAGGAATACGGCTCCCCGTACCCAATCCAAAATTACGTAGGCTAATATATTTTATTTTTTTAAGGTAACCCATTCACAAAATTTCATTATTTTTGTTAATTGCTTCAGTACAAAATTTCAAAAAATTAGCTTGAGAAATTTCACATATATGATATTATGTGCCCTTGGGTTGGGTTGTATAAAATTTCGTTCGTATACAGTCATTTTATAGTGCGTATCGTTTTTGAATATCAGCGTGTTTCATGAAAATTCAATAAGAAATATTCATAATCGTTTTTAAAAACTTTTATGTTTAAGTAGGCTGTCTATAACTGTTTTAACTAAACTGTTTTGCCTGTTTAAAAAGAAAACTTCTTAGGATCAATATCAATTACTTTTTTATGGTTTATATTTTTATACCCTCCACCACTACAATTATAAGTGTGTAACACCAAGAAGGTATCATCTCAAACTCCGTAGATAAGTATATTCTTGCATAAAATCAAAATCTAAGTCGATTTAGCTATGTCCGTCCGTCTGTCTGTTGGACGCCTAAAATAATTGGCCGAGTTCAATAATAATAATAATAATAATAATAATAATAATAATAATAATAATAATAATAATAATAATAATATTAATAATAATAAGCAGTTTCCTATTTTAAACAAGTCATATCGGATCATCACCAAAAAAGTTATAGGTTGATATCTGAGACAACCTCAAAATTCCAAAAAAGAACTTTTCCAATTTTTTCAACAAAACATAAATGGATTTAAACCAATATCAACTAAAACATAAAGTTATATGTTCTTCATTATCGTGCAAAAATCATCAAAATCGGATCAATAGAGAAATGCGAAATTTTTATACACTCTAAAATTTGTGTCTAATATGGATCTCAATTTTTAAGATAATTTACTAAAATTTGCCTTAACTACTTATTTTGATACAAAAATAAACCCAAAGAATCAAAATTGTGCTGAGGTCATTATTTGACCTAGTTCCCATATACTCTACCTGGAATATCGTTATAGCTTATAAAACTCTTGAATATGAACGAATTCTATTGAAATGAAATTTTATTAATATCGGTCCATATTTTGATATACCTCCCATGTCAGACCCCTTACCGGAAAAGAGGTTGTGAGCCTAGCTCCTACAAAACTTCTATATAAATTCATCAAAATTCAGACAATTGCCTACGATATAGTGGTGGAGAATGTTTAAGATTCGGCTCTGTCGAATGTAGCATTCTAATTTGTTTTTAATTAATTTCTAATTTATAATAAAATAAAAATCAAAAATTATATTTAACGAAACTTCGAAATTCGTATAGAAATTGATAACAGTAATTAAAAAATTATTTATTATTTATTTATTTTATTTTTAGACGGTGCCTCAACTTTTGCAGTGCAAAGAGAAAAGAGAGCTAAACTACTGAACGATTTTGTTGAAATTTTCACACAATGAAAACTTAAAAACTATAACAGCGAGAGTTATCAAAGTTTGTACCAATCACTTTCTCAAGGAACTTTTATAGTGGACAAAAAATGGTACGGTAGCCCTCAATAGGGGGAGGATAACTCTCAATATTTGCTTTATATGAGGGCTACCCCAAACAAAAAAATATTGATTATAGAATATCTAAAGAACTATAAAAATTTGGATGGATGGAAACAGGATGAGGATACACCACATTCTCCCAATTTAGAATTTATTTCTTTCGTAGGGAGCTATTTCACTGAACAAAATGTAGAATGGATAGAGTCAGGGGAGAGGTAGCCCTCAAAGAAAGGAAATATTAGATATCGAATATCTATAGAACTAGTACTGGAAAAATTTTCAAATTTGGTCCCAATAATTTCCTCAAGGAACTGCTTTAGTGAACAAAATGAAGGAGAAACGTATACTTATTATCGGATATCTAAAGAACCATTAAAATGAGAGCATTTATATTTTATCTCAATTACTTTCTCTTGGAACTGTTTTAATGGACAAAATGTTTCAATCACTTTCTTAATGAATTGATATAATGAAAAAATATAGGTCATATAGAATCATGGTACTTTTGCTGCTAGATTTCATAAATTTAGTCCCAATAATTTTCCTATAAAACTGATTAATATTCTAAAAAGGATGGTGGATGTGGTCACACAAAAAAGGAAATGTCGACCCATACATATCAATTATTAATTATCAAATTTTGTCACTTTCCTGTGAAAAAATCCCCATTGCATGATTTTTTCAACACACGTCATTATTTTTATATATATTTTTTTGAGATCTGGAACTGAGGATAATTTTTGTGCACTAAAGGCACCGGGTAAAAGTAGTAAAATAATATAAACAATACGAACTTAAAAATTTGGTGTTCGAAATTTAAATTACTTTTAACATTTAAGTTTCTTTCGAATTCAGTGCACTTTTTGGCTAAATTTGAGTCCAACATTTTAATAAAATGTTAGATAACTTTAAGGTAGAAATTTAAAATAATAGATCTTTTGTGATTTTTCTCAAAAAGGTGGTAATATTTTGTATCTTTGAAATTGACTATTTTATTTTATATTATACTATATTTCTGAAACTATTCTTAATACAAAAGCGTATGAAGTAAATCCCAGGGCAATAGGGGAAACGCTAGCCCTATAAGAATTTCCTTTAATTTATTTTTCCTAAATATATCTTTAGCTATAAGAGTTTTCGCACACATGTAAGCGTATTTTTTGCAGGGAGTTGAAGGACTACCTATACGATTTTTTTTAATAAAATCATAAATTAATTTTTGGTAATTTTTAAAAAATTCAAATACCGAAATGACCAACTTTGGAGATCCATCTTTGGACCATGAACCTACTAATAACTTGTGCTCGAAATGATTTGGAAAATACCTCAGGAATGTCCATGTGAAATTACATTAAAAAATTTCAGTGGTTCCAAAGTTAGAGAATTATTTAAAAAAGCATTTTAGGGCCACTGTGCACCCCTGTGTGATCAGAGGCATAGTCGGTGGCACCCCAAAGTTGACCATCTCAGGTAAGTTGATTGATTTGTTTAAAGTTAATTTCAGAGTTGAGACAAACAAAATATTGTATATACTTACATTTGTGGGTTATCTCTTTTAGTTTCAAAGATATTCAAGCAAAAATTATTTTTTAATCCATTTAAGCAAAGGACTTAACATTTAAAGTTAATTCCCTGCTATAAATAAGCTTTCAAATATCATCACTTGTAGAAGAAGGAGAAAATGACATCCATTGTTATTGATTTCGAAAATTTAAAATATCAAAATTTAGAAAAAATAATCATTTTTCTGCATAAAAATTTTGTCCATATATCAGTTAGGAGGTTCAAAATATCGGAAAATGCGTTTTTGCTTATAACTCAAAAACTAATGGACCGATTACTGTGACGTTTTCAACTCAAAAATTCTCCTAATTATTTAAATAGAACGCCCAAAAAGTAGAAAACATTACTTTGCGTTTTATTGTTATTGTTTTCAATACTATATCCAACAACAACCACAAGGAAATAAAGAATTGTTAATATCTCGTCTATATTGATTTAAAAATTTGAAGAAATCAAATTTCGAGGAAAAAATTAGAAATTTTTCTGCGTGACAACTAGGTCCGTAGCTGGCCCAGGTGCATCAGAATAAGATTTCATCCACATCTCGGAAACTAATGGCCCAATCGTTCAAATGAAAAATCAACAAAAATATTTTTGACCCATTAGTAAAAAATTAAATTTCTAGAATTAATATAAAAACATTATTTTTATCGTTGTTATTGTTTTCCTATAGTAAAAAAACAACCACATGGGACTAAATTTTTAATGAAAACATTTACCATATCTCGGTAGTTTATGAACTGATTTTAAAAAATAAAAAATATTAAATTCGGGGGAAAATTTTATAATCAATCAGTGTCATAACCAACACCATAGGTCCCATAGGGGGTTCAAAATACAGGAAAATTTGTTTTTCCGTATAACTCAAGATTCATTTCATGTCTTCAGCTCATAAATCCTTTAAAATTATTGAAATCTATCTGTGAAAAAATAATAAAATCTCTAACTCTTGTAGATTTAGTTTCTTGCTAATATCTGAGCCATTTATGAACCAATTTCCCTGGATTTCAATAGCAAAATTCTCGAAAGCATTTCTAATCTTTTGGTTTTACATATCAGGTTGGCTTTATATACTCGATTTCAACTGACACACGGACGGATATAGCTCGATCAATTTTTTCATATCAATCCAGAATATATATACTTTTGGGGTTCTAAGTAGAAAATTGTGGAAACTACAAACAAATTACAAAAGAATCTTTTTTTGGATATTTTTATTTCACATTTTATTTGAAACGAACACTTGTTGAAATAATAATTCATAATAATAATAATAATAATAATAATAATAATAATAATAATAATAATAAAATAATATCAACTTTTTAAATTTGTTAAAAAAATATAAAATTTTGAATTCTATTAGCTAATAATTGGTTAACTTCAATGAATGCTCCGGGTCATTGGTATGCTGAAACATCCATCGAAATGTTTTTTTCTCACTCGACAGAGCATATGGAGGACAATATGTCCCTGAAATTAAAAATGATGGACTCAAATTTAGCCAAAAAGTGCACTGAATTCGAAAGAAACTTAAATGTTAAAAGTAATTTAAATTTCGAACACCAAATTTTTAAGTTCGTATTGTTTATATTATTTTACTACTTTTAGCCGGTGCCCTTTGGTGCACAAAAATTATCCTCAGTTCCAGATCTCAAAAAAATAAATATAAAAATAATGACGTGTGTTGAAAAAATCATGCAATGGGGATTTTTTCACAGGAAAGTGACAAAATTTGATATTTAATAATTGATATGTATGGGTCGACATTTCCTTTTTTGTGTGACCACATCCACCATCCTTTTTAGAATATTAATCAGTTTTATAGGAAAATTATTGGGACTAAATTTATGAAATGTAGCAGCAAAAGTACAATGATTCTATATGACCTATATTTTTTCATTATATCAATTCATTAAGAAAGTGATTGAAACATTTTGTCCATTAAAACAGTTCCAAGAGAAAGTAATTGAGATAAAATATAAATGCTCTCATTTTAATGGTTCTTTAGATATCCGATAATAAGTATACGTTTCTCCTTCATTTTGTTCACTAAAGCAGTTCCTTGAGGAAATTATTGGGACCAAATTTGAAAATTTTTCCAGTACTAGTTCTATAGATATTCGATATCTAATATTTCCTTTCTTTGAGGGCTACCTCTCCCCTGACCCTATCCATTCTACATTTTGTTCAGTGAAATAGCTCCCTACGAAAGAAATAAATTCTAAATTGGGAGAATGTGGTGTATCCTCATCCTGTTTCCATCCATCCAAATTTTTATAGTTCTTTAGATATTCTATAATCAATATTTTTTTGTTTGGGGTAGCCCTCATATAAAGCAAATATTGAGAGTTATCCTCCCCCTATTGAGGGCTACCGTACCATTTTTTGTCCACTATAAAAGTTCCTTGAGAAAGTGATTGGTACAAACTTTGATAACTCTCGCTGTTATAGTTTTTAAGTTTTCATTGTGTGAAAATTTCAACAAAATCGTTCAGTAGTTTAGCTCTCTTTTCTCTTTGCACTGCAAAAGTTGAGGCACCGTCTAAAAATAAAATAAATAAATAATAAATAATTTTTTAATTACTGTTATCAATTTCTATACGAATTTCGAAGTTTCGTTAAATATAATTTTTGATTTTTATTTTATTATAAATTAGAAATTAATTAAAAACAAATTAGAATGCTACATTCGACAGAGCCGAATCTTAAACATTCTCCACCACTATATCGTAGGCAATTGTCTGAATTTTGATGAATTTATATAGAAGTTTTGTAGGAGCTAAGCTCACAACCTCTTTTCCGGTAAGGGGTCTGACATGGGAGGTATATCAAAATATGGACCGATATTAATAAAATTTCATTTCAATAGAATTCGTTCATATTCAAGAGTTTTATAAGCTATAACGATATTCCAGGTAGAGTATATGGGAACTAGGTCAAATAATGACCTCAGCACAATTTTGATTCTTTGGGTTTATTTTTGTATCAAAATAAGTAGTTAAGGCAAATTTTAGTAAATTATCTTAAAAATTGAGATCCATATTAGACACAAATTTTAGAGTGTATAAAAATTTCGCATTTCTCTATTGATCCGATTTTGATGATTTTTGCACGATAATGAAGAACATATAACTGTATGTTTTAGTTGATATTGGTTTAAATCCATTTATGTTTTGTTGAAAAAATTGGAAAAGTTCTTTTTTGGAATTTTGAGGTTGTCTCAGATATCAACCTATAACTTTTTTGGTGATGATCCGATATGACTTGTTTAAAATAGGAAACTGCTTATTATTATTAATATTATTATTATTATTATTATTATTATTATTATTATTATTATTATTATTATTATTATTATTTTGAACTCGGCCAATTATTTTAGGCGTCCAACAGACAGACGGACGGACATAGCTAAATCGACTTAGATTTTGATTTTATGCAAGAATATACTTATCTACGGAGTTTGAGATGATACCTTCTTGGTGTTACACACTTATAATTGTAGTGGTGGAGGGTATAAAAATATAAACCATAAAAAGTAATTGATATTGATCCTAAGAAGTTTTCTTTTTAAACAGGCAAAACAGTTTAGTTAAAACAGTTATAGACAGCCTACTTAAACATAAAAGTTTTTAAAAACGATTATGAATATTTCTTATTGAATTTTCATGAAACACGCTGATATTCAAAAACGATACGCACTATAAAATGACTGTATACGAATGAAATTTTATACAACCCAACCCAAGGGCACATAATATCATATATGTGAAATTTCTCAAGCTAATTTTTTGAAATTTTGTACTGAAGCAATTAACAAAAATAATGAAATTTTGTGAATGGGTTACCTTAAAAAAATAAAATATATTAGCCTACGTAATTTTGGATTGGGTACGGGGAGCCGTATTCCTTGAAAGTTTGTTTTTTATAAATAACTATCAGACATGGCAAACTTTATTTTGCCAAAACAGATTTTTTGGGGCATTGCTGACTCTAAGCAAACATTAGGTTTATATTGTCATACGATTTAAATAGATTATTAGTAAACTTAAATTTGCTTAGAAATTCGGTAATCAATATTTGCTTTGTATGAGCGGTACCCCTTCCCCTGGTCGTTTTATGGCCTATGTTACTTTCGGGTGTAATGGGATCATTCTGTGAAAATATCATCAAAACTTACTCAGCCGTTTTGGAGTCTATACGTTACATACATACATACATACATACATACATACATACATACATACATACATACATACATACACACACATACATCTATACATACATACATACATACATACATACATACATACATACATACATACATACACACATACATACATACATACATACACATAAATACATCTATACATACATACATACATACATACATACATACATACATACATACATACATACATATATACATACACACACACATACATCTATACATACATACAAACATCCTATTTTATATATAGATGAAAACTGCTTCGAAAAATCATCACCACTATTAAAAACAATTGTAACTGCAAAAAATAATAATTTTCATTGTTTTCAATAAAATGGTAATGAGATCTGCTAAAAAAGATAAGAGATTTTTTCATAAATCTAATTTATGACAATATATAATTCTATGGACAGAAGATGAAAAGATGCTTGAACATTTAAATGATATATTTATTATTTCTTTGTAAAAAAGATTTACGATTAAATTATTGTTTTTAATAAACTTTAAATACTAATAGTTAATTAAGTTAATTAATGCAATTAAACTTAGTCTGAACCTAAACAACATTCACTTAGTATATATATATATATATATATATATATATATATATATATATATATATAATATATATATATATATATATATATATATATATATATATATATATATATATATATATATATATATATATATATATATATATATATATATATATATATATAAAACTTACCACATCAATTAATTGCGATAACTTCAATTTTATGCAGACCTTTAGTACATCTGTTGTATTTACCACTGGTCGTACAAGTTTATTATAATTACTAAGCAGGTCATCATATAGTCGTTTGGCATCTGGATTTCCGGCCACAGCCCCATGTACCATTAAAGCAGACAGAAGCCATGCCCTAATCGTTTCACCGGTCGTTGGTTTCATTTTGATAAATATGCTTATGTTGATTTAAGATATCGATATTGTTATATAATGAAAACTTTTGTTCTATTCCTACTGATCGTAATTATCATATTTAGACGGAATTATGATTTATTGCGCTTAGTATTAAGATTTAAGGTATACTCAGTCAGATATTAATATTCATATACTTAAATACATTCATATACATATAAAACAAATGCCAATACAGAAATGACAAATAGTTTTCTATTCAAAATAGTCTTAATAATTAGCGTTAAAACTTTTAGATTTCATAAAATGAAAATTTTTCTGTAAACTCTATTTATGAATATATGCATACGAAAAGTGTTAAAAGTCTGGAACCCAACTTTCAATTCTACTGTAATTGATACATTTTATACATTCATGACAAAAGTTTTAAATAATTATTTCGAATTTCAATAGAAATAAATACAGAAATTTCAATTAAATACATTAAGAAAGAGGTTAAGCGAGTTTAATTTAATATACAAACGTATATACATATAAATGTATATAAGTATTACTTTTTTATTATATATGAAAACAATTTTAAATGTAATCATTAAGAATCTTTATATATATATATATATATATATATATATATATATATATATATATATATATATATATATATATATATATATATATATATATATATATATATATATATATCAATATTTGCTTTGTATGAGCGGTACCCCTTCCCCTGGTCGTTTTATGGCCTATGTTACTTTCGGGTGTAATGGGATCATTCTGTGAAAATATCATCAAAACTTACTCAGCCGTTTTGGAGTCTATACGTTACATACATACATACATACATACATACATACATACATACATACATACATACATACATACATACACACACATACATCTATACATACATACATACATACATACATACATACATACATACATACATACATACACACATACATACATACATACATACACATAAATACATCTATACATACATACATACATACATACATACATACATACATACATACATACATACATACATACATATATACATACACACACACATACATCTATACATACATACAAACATCCTATTTTATATATAGATGAAAACTGCTTCGAAAAATCATCACCACTATTAAAAACAATTGTAACTGCAAAAAATAATAATTTTCATTGTTTTCAATAAAATGGTAATGAGATCTGCTAAAAAAGATAAGAGATTTTTTCATAAATCTAATTTATGACAATATATAATTCTATGGACAGAAGATGAAAAGATGCTTGAACATTTAAATGATATATTTATTATTTCTTTGTAAAAAAGATTTACGATTAAATTATTGTTTTTAATAAACTTTAAATACTAATAGTTAATTAAGTTAATTAATGCAATTAAACTTAGTCTGAACCTAAACAACATTCACTTAGTATATATATATATATATATATATATATATATATATATATATATATATATATATATATATATATATATATATATATATATATATATATATAAAACTTACCACATCAATTAATTGCGATAACTTCAATTTTATGCAGACCTTTAGTACATCTGTTGTATTTACCACTGGTCGTACAAGTTTATTATAATTACTAAGCAGGTCATCATATAGTCGTTTGGCATCTGGATTTCCGGCCACAGCCCCATGTACCATTAAAGCAGACAGAAGCCATGCCCTAATCGTTTCACCGGTCGTTGGTTTCATTTTGATAAATATGCTTATGTTGATTTAAGATATCGATATTGTTATATAATGAAAACTTTTGTTCTATTCCTACTGATCGTAATTATCATATTTAGACGGAATTATGATTTATTGCGCTTAGTATTAAGATTTAAGGTATACTCAGTCAGATATTAATATTCATATACTTAAATACATTCATATACATATAAAACAAATGCCAATACAGAAATGACAAATAGTTTTCTATTCAAAATAGTCTTAATAATTAGCGTTAAAACTTTTAGATTTCATAAAATGAAAATTTTTCTGTAAACTCTATTTATGAATATATGCATACGAAAAGTGTTAAAAGTCTGGAACCCAACTTTCAATTCTACTGTAATTGATACATTTTATACATTCATGACAAAAGTTTTAAATAATTATTTCGAATTTCAATAGAAATAAATACAGAAATTTCAATTAAATACATTAAGAAAGAGGTTAAGCGAGTTTAATTTAATATACAAACGTATATACATATAAATGTATATAAGTATTACTTTTTTATTATATATGAAAACAATTTTAAATGTAATCATTAAGAATCTTTATATATATATATATATATATATATATATATATATATATATATATATATATATATATATATATATATATATATATATATATATATATATATATATATATATATATATATATATATATATATATATATATATATATATATGTATATATATATATATATATATATATATATATATATATATATATATATATATATATATATATATATATATATATATATATATATATATATATATATATATATATATATATATATATACTACACACAAATTTGGTTCACATATACATTCATATTATATAATATATTTAATATGATATTTATGTATATCTTTGCGTTTAGTTTTCTCATGTATATAGTATATGAATTGAATAATCAAATTTTCACTGAAAAGATACGCCCTTCGTTATCTAGTATGTTTCATTAGGAATTTAAATATTATAATTATTATCATAAATATTTAATATATTTTGTTTTTAAGTTTTCGTTGTAACTCCATTACTTTTTCTTTTGGTTTCATGTACATACATATGTATATGGTTTATCAGTCAATTTTCACTTATTTACTTTATATATTTTTTTATTTACAAGATTTCTTTCATCTTCCACACATTTTTTAAAATTATTTTATTTAAATTAAATTACTTTTTTGAAATTGATTTTAATTTCATGCTTTTTCTACATTTATGTGTATTACAATATATGTATTTTTTACTTAAATCACTTTTATATAACACTATGTATGAATATGTAAGAAATTCATATTGACTGTAGACTTAACTTTTTTATCCGTTTAACTACCAAACAAATCAAAATTTCTCAAGAAACTGGATGGTTGATGCTGTTGTAGTCTAAGCACTCGTTTGAAAAGGATGCAATGTATGTTTGTGTAAACATTATTCCAGTCAGTCGCAGTGAAAATATGTTTAGTATACTGAACACTTTCCAATATACACTATTCTGAGAGAGAATCTGAGAGAGTATTATGAATGAAATTTTAGAAAACAAAACTTTTGGAACATCAAACATTTAGCTTATATACATAACAATATACTTCTACTTTTGTAAACGTATGAGCATACCCATTCCACCCCCATTATCATAGATATAGACACATGCAAATTTCCCAGCAAACATTATGAAGTTACATATGCAACTAATTTATATATATATATATATATATATATATATATATATATATATATATATATATATATATATATATATATATATATATATATATATATATATATATATATATATATATATATATATATATATATATATATATATATATATATATATATATATATATATATGATGTATGTTTGCATAGAGATAATGACAATGCGTAATGTGAATAAAAAAGTTAAAAAAATTAAAGTTCTCTATCATTAAATTCCTCTCTGAAAATCTAACAAATTACTGAACGTTCATTTATTATTCATCCTTTACTTCGTGTGCACTATGTGAAATTTCATTACAATATTTCGAACAGTTTAAAAGTTACTTAATTATTTCAAAAAAATCGACCTGGACACACTGTAAAACGTCGAACGAATTTTTTGTCAGTTCAATTTTAATAAAACTATGTTTCGAGGTTCTCTTGTATGTATGAGAGTCTCTACAGGAATTCTTAATTCTAAAAGATTTTTTGAATCATAACAATTTTTTATGTAGAATAAAAATGGACCTTATAACGGACCTTATTATGAAAATAATAATAAATAAGAAACTTTGTGTTCTTTTTCAAAATTGTTAAATACAATTTTAAATGCAACAATTTTATCATAATAATGTAGTGTGCTTATAAGCGTTTACCTTATGTATAAAAATCGTGGATTTACTAATTTTTCATAATTTGGTTTTTCAATACTCGAAAAGTTTAATTTCAAGGTTTTATAATATTTACATAAGATTACATTACTTTACATTACATTAACTTACATTACATTTACATAATATTTACATTACAATTATGTAATGTAAATATATATGTCATTTACATTTATATAATTTTTATTCAATAAAATATTTTGTTTTACATAAAAATTTTTGATTTGGAACATAAATTTTAATCGATTGCCGACTTTTTAAATCTATGTATATGTCGATAAATGCCGATTTGATTCGACAAATATGAGATTTTTATTTAAAAGTATTTGGTATCCCTGGATAATACACGTATAATTATGTATAAACCAAACTTCAACTTTTCACCAGTCTTCTATGTCCACATACATAATTTTATATATAATATAAGTAACAACGTAGTTTGTTTGTATTTTCAATGAAAAAATTGTTTAGTAGTGTCACATGAAAAAATTAATTAATATATTTACAGATATTTTTAAATAAATATAAAAAATTAAATACAACAAATGTCATTCATTTATCTAAAATGTTTTGAAAATGCGTTAAGAAATGGATCTCCTTCTTTGAGATATTTTTAAAGGTTTTCATCAAAACAATCATGATTTTCATAGTTTGCATTCAACATATTGAATGGTATAGAATTTTGCATATGGACATCATCTTAATCTTATATAGTTTTTGTCAACTTTTACATCCAAAAATGTAGAAAACGTACAAGTTGTCCAAATGGATCATGATATTTAATTTTAAAATATCTCCTTTATTTATTACTCATATAGCATACATTCTAATAACAAGAACAAATAATAAATTTTACCTCTCTCCAAAAATATTATAAAACAAAAACAATGAAGTCAGCTATGACACATACTAAATCCGGAAAATTTAATGTTAGTTGTAATAATAGATATATAAGAAATAATAAAGTTCGACCGTGCCAAATTTTTTATACCCTTTACCTTTGTTTAAATGGATTTTTTTCAAGCAGAGGACTTAACATTTAACATGAATGATATAAATAGGCTTTCATAGGATCATCACTTGTAGAAGAAGGTGAAAATAACAGCCATTATTGTAGCCTTTATATGAGAAAACATAAATTGTCTAGAGCACCCAATATGCATGCAAAATTTTATTCAGATCAATAATTAGAATTATTAATAATTCGGCTATTTATGGGCCGATTTCGAAAATTAAAAAAACCAAAATTCAGAAAAAATAGATATTTTTCTGTATCAAATTCTCCTAAATATTTTCGATCTGCTAGTACAAAAATTAGTCTCTAGCTTAAATAGAACGCTCAAAAAGTCGAAAACATTACTTTGTCTCGCATTATTATTGTTTTCAATACTATATCCAACAACAACCACAAGGAAATAAAGAATTTTAGAATTTACCTCATTAAATGGTCTAGGGCCTTTATTTTACTACATATTTGTGGTATAATTTATACCGTTCCTTCTTAACATTATTCATCTTTGTTTGAAACTCATTCATCTTTTTGTCTCTTTATAATTTGGAATGTCCATAACTAAAACTCGCCAGAGGTTAGATTGGGGACGTTGTATATATATATGGTGTTATCGTCGACAACAGGATGTCTCACAATTTTATTTTAATATTTCTTCTATACAAATTCGATTTGTATATGGCGTAATAAATAAAATCAGTTTGATGAGCTAAAAGTGGAACACCTTAACCATCCTACAACGTCCCCAATCTAACCTCTGGCGAGTTTTAGTTATGGACATTCCAAATTATAAAGAGACAAAAAGATGAATGAGTTTCAAACAAAGATGAATAATGTTAAGAAGGAACGGTATAAATTATACCACAAATATGTAGTAAAATAAAGGCCCTAGACCATTTAATGAGGTAAATTCTAAAATTCTTTATTTCCTTGTGGTTGTTGTTGGATATAGTATTGAAAACAATAATAATGCGAGACAAAGTAATGTTTTCGACTTTTTGAGCGTTCTATTTAAGCTAGAGACTAATTTTTGTACTAGCAGATCGAAAATATTTAGGAGAATTTGATACAGAAAAATATCTATTTTTTCTGAATTTTGGTTTTTTTAATTTTCGAAATCGGCCCATAAATAGCCGAATTATTAATAATTCTAATTATTGATCTGAATAAAATTTTGCATGCATATTGGGTGCTCTAGACAATTTATGTTTTCTCATATAAAGGCTACAATAATGGCTGTTATTTTCACCTTCTTCTACAAGTGATGATCCTATGAAAGCCTATTTATATCATTCATGTTAAATGTTAAGTCCTCTGCTTGAAAAAAATCCATTTAAACAAAGGTAAAGGGTATAAAAAATTTGGCACGGTCGAACTTTATTATTTCTTATATATCTATTATTACAACTAACATTAAATTTTCCGGATTTAGTATGTGTCATAGCTGACTTCATTGTTTTTGTTTTATAATATTTTTGGAGAGAGGTAAAATTTATTATTTGTTCTTGTTATTAGAATGTATGCTATATGAGTAATAAATAAAGGAGATATTTTAAAATTAAATATCATGATCCATTTGGACAACTTGTACGTTTTCTACATTTTTGGATGTAAAAGTTGACAAAAACTATATAAGATTAAGATGATGTCCATATGCAAAATTCTATACCATTCAATATGTTGAATGCAAACTATGAAAATCATGATTGTTTTGATGAAAACCTTTAAAAATATCTCAAAGAAGGAGATCCATTTCTTAACGCATTTTCAAAACATTTTAGATAAATGAATGACATTTGTTGTATTTAATTTTTTATATTTATTTAAAAATATCTGTAAATATATTAATTAATTTTTTCATGTGACACTACTAAACAATTTTTTCATTGAAAATACAAACAAACTACGTTGTTACTTATATTATATATAAAATTATGTATGTGGACATAGAAGACTGGTGAAAAGTTGAAGTTTGGTTTATACATAATTATACGTGTATTATCCAGGGATACCAAATACTTTTAAATAAAAATCTCATATTTGTCGAATCAAATCGGCATTTATCGACATATACATAGATTTAAAAAGTCGGCAATCGATTAAAATTTATGTTCCAAATCAAAAATTTTTATGTAAAACAAAATATTTTATTGAATAAAAATTATATAAATGTAAATGACATATATATTTACATTACATAATTGTAATGTAAATATTATGTAAATGTAATGTAAGTTAATGTAATGTAAAGTAATGTAATCTTATGTAAATATTATAAAACCTTGAAATTAAACTTTTCGAGTATTGAAAAACCAAATTATGAAAAATTAGTAAATCCACGATTTTTATACATAAGGTAAACGCTTATAAGCACACTACATTATTATGATAAAATTGTTGCATTTAAAATTGTATTTAACAATTTTGAAAAAGAACACAAAGTTTCTTATTTATTATTATTTTCATAATAAGGTCCGTTATAAGGTCCATTTTTATTCTACATAAAAAATTGTTATGATTCAAAAAATCTTTTAGAATTAAGAATTCCTGTAGAGACTCTCATACATACAAGAGAACCTCGAAACATAGTTTTATTAAAATTGAACTGACAAAAAATTCGTTCGACGTTTTACAGTGTGTCCAGGTCGATTTTTTTGAAATAATTAAGTAACTTTTAAACTGTTAGAAATATTGTAATGAAATTTCACATAGTGCACACGAAGTAAAGTATGAATAATAAATGAGCGTTCAGTAATTTGTTAGATTTTTAGAGGGGAATTGAATTATAGAGAACTTTTATTTTTTTTTTAACTTTTTTGTTCACATTACGCAATTTTATGAATCGAATTAAACATTAGTATATAAATCAGAATGCGGTGGACTTTCGTCATTATCTCTATGCAAACATACATCATCTTGGGTGGAAAGTACTGCTGACTACAAAAGCATTTTCTCAAACTCCTGCTGATGTTGCTTTTAATATATCGATTAATATATCTCCAGTTCATGCTAGAAAACGTTTTTTGAACACATTCTTCATGTTTCATACGATCTCAAGTACAGGAGTATTCCTCGTAATCAACAAAAGAGTATTCGAAATAATAAAAATCTTCTAGTTAAGTATCATATATAACTAGCGGTAAACCAGCCTCTAAAGGATTTCTTTTTTAATTAACAATTAATTTTTTTTCTTATAAGAGCAATTATAAATATCGATATCAATATGATTTTAAATTGAAAAAGTCAGTTTCCACGATTTTGTATCTTAAGGATAATTTTTGAAAAGCGTATATTGACGAAAAAGCTGTAAAGATAACATTTCTCAGAAAATTATTGAAAACCCAGAAAATGATTGAAGACATATGTGCATTGAAAATAAAAATTTTTGAATCTTTGAAAATTTTCTTTAAGTAATTTTCCTTTCCAACGATAACAACACTTACATAAAAATTGTTCACCACTCTTCAAAATTAACTGAAACTTGGGTTCTTCGTCTGAAATTTGCACATGTCCCATACAAATAAGTATTTTAAATTATATATCATTGTCAATGATTTAAGAAGATCTCATTTTGATGATATTTGAATTCGTTGTAAGTATTAAGAATTCACTTTAAGTATTTTGGTATCAGACTAAAAGTGGCGACGTTAAATATAACTTTTTGTTTTTGTGATTTTTGCTGCATTTTAGGGCGTTGAAAAAAATATTAATTTTCGAATTTCTGTTACAGCATCAGTTATTAATTCATTCTAGGCCATTGGTACGAGTTACTATCATAACAAACATAATTATTATTATTTTTTTTTTTTCAAAAATTATTTACGTCTTATAATGAATGAACATTCTCCAAAATTCGTTTATTAACTAAAATTTGCCAGCAATTATGTATATATGTAAGTATTTATAAATTGCACTGTGAATTTTATCAAAATCTTTTCAAGGAAACGACCATCTACAATATAATCTTGATTTTTAAAATATGTTAAGCTATAAAGATAATTACAGCAAGTGTTAAAATAAATATATTGTTTTAATTTATAAATTTTATTTTTATCATTGAAATTGTAAAACAATTAAACTCAACCATTAAAAGTAGAAGGAATTTTATAGTTTGTGATCGTTTATAATTAAAAAAATCATCAGCAAATGCTTTAAAAATAATTAATACTAAAGAAAAAAATATTCTACAAATAGGATTTTAAATACATTTAAAAAGTCTCGCTGTTATAGCGAGAGTTTTTAAATTCGATAATCAATATTTGATTTGTATGGGGGATACCGTTCCCCTTGGTTTTATCCGTAATACATTTTGTCCAGTAAAATAGACCCTTGGGAAACTGATTGAGAACAAATTTCAGGACTTTCATTCTTGTAATTCTTTAGATATTCCTGCTCCTAATGGAATATTTTATACCCAATGTTACTTACTTTTGAAATATATATTAGGATCGTTCATGTTTTAAATAACCGGTTATTTTGGCTACGCCGATTCGGTTTTTATGAAAAGCTCACATTTCGAATATCGAAGAAACCCTCTAATAGCCGGTTTTTTTTAAAAGTATGTTTTCAAGAATTTTTTAAGAATTAAAAACTTTATAAAAATATTTCCTTTCAGAGTTTTGAACAGTTTGAGATTATAATTAAGTACTAGAAACAATCCTGTGATGCAATTCTGAATTATTCCACCAAAATTGATTTGGAAGATAATGGATCTGAATCTAAAGATATAAACA
Organism: Cochliomyia hominivorax; assembly: GCA_004302925.2. Classification (NCBI taxonomy): domain Eukaryota; kingdom Metazoa; phylum Arthropoda; class Insecta; order Diptera; family Calliphoridae; genus Cochliomyia; species Cochliomyia hominivorax. Next base: position 48,588,720 of record PYHX02000467.1, on the reverse strand, counting down.
ATCTTATTTAAAATAATTACTATTTTAGAGTCGTGCCGAAAATCTTGAAAATTTTCTCAATGGTTTATTAACTATATCCTACAAGTACATTCTGTTTAAAATAATTTTTAATGTCAAGTTGTATAAAAACAGAGAAAAACAATTAGCAATGCTATATTCGAATATACCGAATCTGCAATATCCTCTACCACATGTGTACATGTATGAAGTTTCAACAACATTAAGATAGACACATACACTCGAACAAACCTTACACCTTACATATTAATAACAAACAAACTGTTTTTATAAGGCATCATTTGGTATGTGTCTTATCAAATTTTGATGATTCTTGGAATAGTAATGGGATGTTTTCAGCTTTAATTGGAATTAAATTTCATTTTAATCTGATAAATAGGTTTTGCAACATATTTTTCATTAAAAAAATAATTTTCTTTTAAAATCAATCAAAAATTATTATAACTTTTTAACACATAAATTTCTATACGAATAAAAGAAGACATAATAAATAAATAAAGAAATGCCACAATTTTTACGCACGTAAATTTCTATCAATTTTATATGACTTAAGCGCCCTCTGTTGTTAACAAAATGCAACAATTAAAAACTTTTTATTAAATTAGTTTATTTTGATAGCTTTCTAAAACTGTAAAATTCACAAACATTCTTATTTTACCCTATGGCATTAAGCACTGTGAAGCATGTCGTCCATATGCCTACAAAACATTTTCAATTAAGATATCAGAAAATGTTTACTGCTGTATTCAAAATTCTTACTGTCGCTAATTTTTTAATTACATTTTTGAATATTTTAGTGTAGTGGTTTACATTAAAAAGATTATGTTTGAATTATTAGGTTGTTTCTCAATATAATATATTTGCAAAACTTTCCAGTTTTTTGTGAAACTTCACAGCAAATTATATTTCCTTAGTCAGAATGTAGAGGTTTTTATCAGAAAAATTTCTTACGATTATACGTATAAAGGCCATGGTAATTTTACTAATGTAACACCGAAAAATATTACTGACAAAATTCTCGAAAAAAGATTTTTTATATATGATGGACAATGCCGTATCGATCATTTGCTGAAAGGTAGTCATAACTAAAAAATCAATTTTTTCAAGAATTTATGAAAGAAAAGTTATTGTTTTCTAAATATTTCAAATGCTTTCACAAAATCTGCAATGTAAACTAAACAACTACTGATGAGCAACCAGAATAACGTTTTATTTCGGACTATAATCAATAAATTGTTGGCATAATATATTTTTGTTAAAGTCATGTATAATACCAAATGGTGTCTTCACTACTTGCTATTCACCACTGAAGTTAAGTGGAAATTTTGGAATTTTGAATTATGACGACCTTTTCAGCTTTCGATTTGTCTTCTTAGCGCTACCCACATAGGACTGATATAGCGAATAACGTGTTAATAATTTCATTTCCAAACGAATTCTGATTCACAATACATTTCTAAATTCTAAAAAAATGTATTTTAAAATTTTCAAGGAAAGTTGGTTTTTATTGGTGTAGTGGAACAGAGAATCGAAATTAATCTGTGAATATTGAATAAGTTTTTTTGCCAAATTGTATATAAAATTACATTTTACATTTTTTATTGTTTTAAATTTTTGTTACTTTAGTATGGTTTATTATCATTTTATTATTATTATTATTATTATTATTATTATTATTATTATTATTATTATTATTATTATATTATTAAATAAGGATATTGGTTTCTCTGTGAAAAGCCAAAATTGAAGAAAAAATGTGTATATATAAAATAAAGAAATATATAAAAACAAACAAAAACAGTTGGTTCCTTCGTTTTCTCCATCTTTCTTGAAAATTATATTGTACAAATTATGAATACATGTTTATATAATTATTTATGTCGTATGCCTTAAGGTCGTTTTAGTTTTATATATATATAACTACAGAAGAATGAATAGTGTGAGAGTCGTGGAGGTAAGGATAACTATTTTATGTACGTTGTACGATTTCTATTATATATAAATATATAAATATGTAAATTTGAAGACGTGTAATTGTTCTTTACAGAATATCATGATAAAAATTATGAATGTAATGATTACTGATACTGATTTAGATTTAAATTCTAAATTTGATTGTTGAAGTGGTAAAAAAAATATTTTTAACGACTTTTCTTTAACGAACGTACCACACGCATCACAAGAGCATCCCATAAATCTATTCAATTTATCTTTATTGTTGGTTTTAAATTTTTATTAATATATTATTTTTGTTTGTATAAATGTTATCAGTTAAATGGATTTTTCTTTAAACGCAGTTACTGCCCCTTAATTATAATTCATTATTATTGGTTTGAAACAATCACCATCACCAAATAGATGTTGTGCTAATGCGATTTTTTAGTTTTGTATTGCCGTTTTATGTTTTCTGTTGTTCTTTATGATGTACCTATAGTATATAAATTATAATATATTTTATGATGATTAATTGTCTATAACTGTTTATCCTTTTCTGACTCTATAATACGGCATGGTGATTGGTTGATACACTTCCACACTACATTCATCCTAGATTCAGCTTTCTAATTCTATTGCTGATTATTTGACTTCATCTGACCGTTGACAATTGGTGCAAAATACGGATGTGCCATTGCCTCACGGGCTGTAAGTCGTTCAACATGATCGTAACGTAAAAGTTTATCAAGGAAATCAAGGGCTTCGGGCGAAACAAGATGCTGGTTGTCGGAGTGAACAAAACGTTCCCATCGCTTACGAGAGTGCCTCTGCAAGATGTCATGGAATCGGGGATCCAATTCGATGTTGTACTTATCGAGATAAGCGTAAAGCTCTTCAGTGCCCAGCACTTTGGCAATACGAACCAGCTGATCGTAGTTATCATGACCGTGAAAGAATGGCTCTTTGCGGAAGATCATTGAAGCCAACATGCAACCCAGCGACCACATGTCTAACGAATAATCGTACATCTGATAGTCAACTAACAACTCGGGCCCTTTAAAATAGCGTGATGCAACACGCACATTATATTCCTGACCGGGGTGATAGAATTCTGCTAGACCCCAATCGATCAGTCGCAATTTTCTATTCTCATGATCAATCATTACGTTGTGAGGTTTCACATCACGATGCATTATACCCATGCTGTGACAATAATCTAGTGCTTTTAGCAACTCAAACAGGTAGTAGCGAATTTCATAATCTGTAAGCGTTTGATACAATTGTTTAAAATCTGTATTGTTGACATGCTCAAAAATTAGAGCTGGTGTGCGAGACACAGGATCCTTTACCACAGCTAGCAATGTTATAATATTGGTGCCTCCACGTAAATTTTCCAAAATTTTAATTTCACGCTTAATCTTCTTCTTCTTAACAGGTTTTAATATCTTAACCACACACTTTTCGTTGTTGGTAATGTTGATAGCTTCAAAAACTTCAGAATATTTTCCCCGTCCTAATTTACGAACTAACTGATAATCATCTTGATTAGCCCAATCAACAACGTAGTTTTCATAATCCCAATACTCATCCGGTTTATGTGCATTTACATCAGTATAAACGCGAGCAGCGCTCGGTAAAGTCATTCTTGCAATATTTGCTTCTTCAAAAGTATCCGATCTATACTCTTTAGATGATCCTGAAGACGAATGTTCCCAAAATTGCGGATACTTTTCGTAAAAGGATCTGAAAAACATTATTATTAAATAATATTATTTTAGGAATATAAATTAGAATATAAACAAAATTTTAAATAAAATATAAAAATATAAATAAATTTATAATTAATATAATTAAAAATAATATAATAAATTTTATCACATACATCCTAAATCTACAAAAATAATTTTATTTATAAAATTCATAAAAAACACATGAAATTATAAATTATTAATTAAATCAAAAGTAATTTTCTTGTAAGAAAATAAAAAATATAATTTTATGTTTTATATCACAACTATTGCTATCCATAATACTTCACAGGTATTTTTTTAATGATTTCATTAAATTTCGGCTGCATTATAATAAAATATAAAGAAGAAAAACTAAAATTGTTGAACAAAAATCTGAAATCCCATAAATCATTTTCTTCATGACTCTAAGAAGATCAGCACTTTGCAGGGGAAACTTTGAGAAAAATTAAAAATTGTCAAATTTGCTTTTCGAAGTTTTTTCATTCGATACTTTAAATAGCAACAAATATCAAAAATGTAATGGCATATTATAGTTTACATAATATGGAAACTTGCTCATTTGATACGTAACTCAGTACCCAACTCTATGAATGTATTTGTAAATTTGTGTGAAGTAATATTTGTAAAGAAAAATATACTTCATCACATAATTTAATTTGATTAATTGTATGTAAATGCTGTATCAATGAAACAAAAATATTCTGAATTGATTTTAAGTTGAATTCTTTTTTTATATATTTATGTATACAACAATAATTTTGTGAATATATTAAAATTTTGTAAAGAAAAAAAAAATAAACAAAATTTATCTAATACTTCAAAAATACTAACAAACTCTATGATATTCTTGCATATATTCACACCACAGAAAACAAATTTATCTTTCAAATGTCAACAAACAAACAAAAAGATACAAAAATAAAATGAATATAAAATATTAAAAATAGTGTAAGATGTGCAAAAATTTGATGAATAGAAAATTATAACATTTCCATACAGAAATACCCAAAATCTCTGTCTATATAAAATATCATTTGAATAGGAGTTACTTGAATTATTGAACAGAACATAACCATTCTTAATGGGCTTCATTTTTGGACCTTAATAGCAATATTTACCCATAGCATGTTAAACCAACTCTAAAACTCATTCTAGATAAATATTTTAAAATATTCATAACACAATTTTTATGCTACAAATATTAGTACAAACGCATAATACCTCAACCTATGGTGATCTAAACCATAGTATAATTTACATAGTATGGAAGCTTGGTCATTTGGTACGTAACTCAGTAGTATAAGTGAAGAAAAATATAACTCGCCATATAATCTGTTCGGTTAGTTGTATGTAAGAGTAGTATTAAAAAAATTAAAATATTTTGAATTATTTACAGCTGGGTTTTTTAAATTTTTTTTTATGTAATTTATACAGTTAATGTTTTATTTTATAATTATATATATATATATATATATATATATATATATATATATATATATATATATATATATATATATATATATATATATATATATATATATATATATATATATATATATATATATATATATATATATATATATATATATATATATATATATATATATATATATATTCTTGCAAATATATAATTTTATAAAGAATAAAAATATACACATATTTCTAATTCGTCTGAAATACAACTCTATGTCATTGCTGCATATATACATATCACAGAAAACGAATTTACCTTTCAAACACCAACAAATAAAATATACAAAAATAAAATTATTATTTAATTTTTGTATAAAATTTCAGTATGATGTATATTAATTTGTCCATTATATAGATTATGAAAAATGTTCCCTTTTCCATATGGAAATATTCAAAATCCATGTGTTTGGACCGATACAATATGCAAATTTCTGTGAACGAACCTTTTATATGTCAGACAGGATTTCAACATAAATATATTTTGCCAATTATATAATTTGATTATTATTTCCAGAAATAAAGCATAATTCCGATTACGCATCCGTAGTTCTTTAGCTTACATTGCAGATTTTTTGAATTTGAAAAATGTACCAAATATTAAATTTTCTTTCATGAATTTCAAAAATATGATTGTCAAAATTTAAAAATGCGCAAATGAGCCTTACGTACATACATATGTATGTTCATTTCTCCGTATATTATGAGGTTAATCTTCCATTCTTGGAGGACAATTTTAAGGAGTTATCTGAAATATACGAACATGACCAGTGTTAATAGGTTTTCTAGGTCCTAAGTAAAATTGTGTACATATATCGTGTTTAATCCTCTCAAAATTTCTAAGTCGATACGTGCTAATGAAAAAATATGTAACACCATCTGTTGCAAACATCAGTACACGTTCCCACGACAATTGGATCTCCGTTCGGAACGACCAGAGTCAGTCTCGGCCAAAGATTGTCAACCTAATGACAGCTATATCATTTGGAAGTTTTTTCCCGAGAAAAGACTACCAGATACAGTCTAATTGTTACAACATCATCAGCACAAACATATTATTCTCTAACCTTTGATGATGTAATGGATACCAAAGTAGAAGAGCAATATAAGAATTTTTAGTGAATACTTCTTTTAAAATATAAATAATTAACAATATCTTTCTTTAATATATATTTGTTTATATATTTTGTTTATATTATAAAATGACCATTGTTCAAACTATGTTTGAACACTCTACATAATTTGTATAGTTTTTTTTTTACATTTCTAGTTATATTAACATTTTAAACTTACTGTAAAATTAAGCTATTATTGTGAATTATATTTATCGATAAGATATTGTGAATTACTCTGTAAAACCCTATTTTTTACACGAAGGGCCGAAGAGGAACGAGAAGTTGCTTCTTCCGGTCTCTTTCGCTACTAACCTGGAACTGGTAACATCACGTGAATTAATAAATCTCTAATTATTTTTGTAATCTTAAAAGAAATAATAATTATTATTCATTTATTTACTTCCATCATCATATGAAAGTAATCGAATAATTTCACTAAAGAAATTATATACAAGTTTAAACAACTATTTTAGTGTATTTCAAATATGTTGATAAAGGTGCTGTATGAGACCTTTATGTGTAAATGAGAGAATTGTTGTAGTTGTATGAAAGAGAACCACTTTCCATACTAACTATGGTAAACTATAATTTGTGTAAGAGCTTCACTGGAAAAATAGGACTTATTTATAATTACACGAATGTTTGTTATTATAAAAGAATGAAGTCGATTAAAAGGAATCTAACTTCATTTTTACCACTAATAATTGTAACGCATTTTGATTTAAAAATATAAATTTATCCCATTTTGGATGGATTCTAAACATAACAATATTTTTATAGGTTTATTAGATGAAAGATATAAATATTTTGTATATGTATGTATAAAAAAGTTTTTAGATTAGATTATTTATAAATATAGCCTGATCAAATACTTTAAAATTTGTTTTTTTTTTTTTTTTTGTAATGACAAATCATTTTGCATTCGCCAAATGATTTGTCATAAAAATGAAATTAAATGTTCTCTATTCTAAAATAAGTGTTGGAGAATGCTTATAAAATATATTAATTTAATTTATTGTAATAATACAAATAATATAATGGTAAGACATACTTTAGAAGATGTAAATTAGATGTAATTAATGTCTCTTTGAATATGCGAAATATTAAATGTAAAATGTTATACAGTACCGAGCCGAAAAAACTCAACACAGGACCATATCAACTTTAGTACTGATTGATCGAAAATATTAATTAATTTGTCTTGTCTCTTTTGCTATTTATTCTATCTATGATAAGTTTTCAAATTATCCATATTTTAATCTTAACTCTATTATAAAACGTTAATTATATTGAAATTTATGAAAAAAGTGAGCAAAAATGCAACATTATTGAACAATTATTTATATCGTCCAGAATTCTCAAGACGATATAAACATGGTCCAATGAAATCTGAGCTAATGCTCTGTAGAGCGATGAAAGCAAATTTAATTTATTTATGTATTCAATTTACATACAAATCATCTGGACGACTGCAGTAGCCTAGATGATCTGACAACAAAACGTATTCGCTTTTTTATTGATCGTTGGCGGTTTTGGCAAGAGATAGTTTTTTGTGGATGATCAGTACTGGAATACATTTCCAAACTAGTTCTTCAGAAAAATTGGAATCGAAGGGCAACTATGGATATCAAATCTCTAAAGCTTTAAAATGCTAAAGAGATTTATAATTAAAAGCTTTAAAAGCTTTTAATTACTTATTTGCATAATTGTTTTATAGCTATCTGCTTGTTAAATGTACACTTTTTTCATAAATTTCAATATATTTAATATTTTATAATAGAATTTTTAATAAATTATGAATTATATGAAAAGTTACTCATTATAATAATTTTAAGCAATTTAAGCTTTTATGTGCACATATATTTAATTAATTAAATTTAAAATACTGGTGCATTCTAGGGAGAAGGAAGGTTACTTTCTACGCAACCGTCTAAGTTTCTCTTTGTTTTGAAAAACTCTTTTTATTGGTACTAATCTCATGTAGATTCAACTGATCTTTGGGATACCACGTTTGTCTTAATACGGCTTAACATTGCACTTGTATAACCAAGACAAGTCTATACTTATAGTTATCAATTGGTAGTAGTTTTAAAGGAGTGTGCTAAATTCAAAATCCGCAAATCCAAACAAGGTTATAACGAGACAATGCTGGAGTAAATAGACATAAAAATACATTTCCTTCCATGCAAAGGAACAATTACATTTAAAATTATTCAAATTATATATCTTTCGCTCCGGCTGTAGAATTACCGTATAGAAATACTAAAATTGTTTTTTTTTTTTTAAACTTAAATATTGTGGCCATGAAGACGACTCTTCATGTGTTGGTCAACTGGCTTTATTAAAATATATCGAAAAAAGAGTATAAAAGTTAAATTTGTAAACAAAATTTTCACTCCAACGAAATCCGTATGTTATACGTATACAGTGTAAAACTTCTCGTATCACAATTTTGATTTCATATACGTATACAGTGTAAAACTTCTCGTATCACAATTTTGATTTCATATACGCTTTAAAAAATCAACAAATTATTTTTTTATGTTAAGATTATACTTATTCAAAATGGTAATCGATATTTAGTCTTAAATTTTATTCAGCAGAAGTTTCGAATGTTTGAATATTATCCGGTATCTTTTATTAGCTTCCTTTATAAAATAACATCTTGAGAAATGTCAAAAATAGTGGACTAATATTCTCATTAACATTTTTTATCACATATTTTTACTATAGCACTAGATAAAGAATTTTCATAAGTTTGTGCAATAAGATTAACTTTTCTCCTTTTAGTTCGTTTGGATACTTCTTCATAACTTGTATTGCATCGTCCTCTACCCTAACTTGTTCTTGGAACCTTATGCAAATATTCAAATAATTACGAGAATTACATAAAATGTTCTTCATAAAATTTATCTAAATAATGTATTTTCTACTCCTCAAAAGATTTTTAACTAATTCTGAATGATTTTCTGCACTTGCTTAGTATCAAGCAAAACTCTAGATTACTTCAGCATAACATTACTAATTTTATTTGTTTTACTAGCCGTCGTCTGTTATACGTCTTCAATCAATAGAATATTTACACCATCTTGTACAAAAATATTATTATTTTATCCAACCAATTTCTGACTATTTTTTCTTCTATAACTGTATATAGGCGCTTAGCTCTATACTTTTGTACACTTATTTTTGGAAAACTGATAGTCCTAATAACCACTTTCATAGTTTTTTTTCAAATTAAAACGAAAGGAACAGAAATAGTCAATATATCAATATCTTAAATATCAGTAACCTATAATAGATATTTTTATGTAAATGTTTTATTTTTAACGAAATATTAAATTGTAAAGGGTGAAAATTCAAATATTTTTGAAATTCTCAAGACTATTTCCCATAATTTCTTTAATTTTTTTTTCATTTCAATATTAAATTAAAAAAATAAATATAGTTCTATATTTTATCATCACACTTCTTAAATAATCTTTACCAATTAATAAAATATATTATTTAACTATTTTAATCAATTTTGAGTTAAAAGATTTCCTGATAATAGTTCAATATAGTATCAATATATTATCCAGACCTATTTCCTTTAAAGTCTATTTTAAGTTCTATTTGCGGACCTATTTTTGAGACCGAAAAATATAAATCTGAGTTTGAACTCTAAGTTTTTTTATTCAAAATTTGAATATTATAAATGATCTCGTAATAGAATATTATATAATTGTCTAACATTTATTATTTACAGAATGCGATTCATGTTAAGATTCTGTTGAACATTAATTTTATCAGTTTAAACATAATTATTACACAAGAAAAATTAAATTAGATTGTCTAAAAACCTAAATCATTAAGAATAATCGGTATATATGTAAAAATGCCTCAAGTTTTCCATTTAGACCCAAAGCGTTATGAAAAATGTTAACTTTATTAATGAATTTCTATTAAAAATCCTTTTATTGTCCATTTTTTGTACACATTTCGTTGTTATACCTGCTTACGACTATAAGATGCCAAAATTTTACAAATAGAACAGATTAAAACAACAACAAAAGAAGAAATTTACTTATTTTGAAATGTGAAATTTTTTTGGTAATTTTTTAATGTTCTTTTTCTTTATTTTGAAATGGATTTTAATTCTTAAAGAATAAAAAAGTTTTTCTTGTAAAATTGTCTTTATAGTCTCTATGAACTTTATAATACCACATAAAAAGTGCTTAAAATGCAAATTTCAAAGGATTGGAAAATTTTAATTGTAATCCTTTGTGATATTCCACATTCAGGATTATATACAATACCATATCCCAAGACGAAAATGAGGAAAGACCAGAATTGAAACCATTCACAGGTTGGTTGAATTCGGTAACACTGCGAATTAAAATCAACATTATTGAAACCGTTGATCATGACTACAAAAGGAAGACCTCTTCCAGCGAAAAAGGATTATAGATTAAATGTTGAATGAATATTTCTTTAGTGTGTTATAAAATCTAAAAATTTTTAAACTTTAAAAAGAGCACTGTAATTTTCCTAAAAAATCATACAAGAACATTAACATCTATTCCAATTTCCAAAAAGAAGTTTAATTTTTTATGAAAATTTTCGTCCCAGCATTTCAAAGAACACTTCCTTATACCCTAAAAAGTACACTCCATTTTTAAAAGAAAAATTAATACAAAAATAGAGAAATTCCACATTTCCAATGTTTACATATTTTTGCAAACATTTATTTGACACTTTTCAAAGTGTGTAAATTTATTTTGTTATTGATGTTTTAATATGTCCGTCTATTTGGAAAATGCAGGCGTCTTATAGTCGTAAAAAAGTATAACAACGAAATGTGTGCAGAAAAAAATTATAATTAGAGAATTTTTAATTGAAATTCGTTAATAAAGTTAAATTTTATGTTTCTATTAACTTCATCAATTTGTTTTATTTTATTTGTAAGAATGTAGTTATGATTTTTGTTGTGTCCTAAAAGTTCGAATATATTTTACAAGTGAAATTGAAACAATTGATGACTTATTATATTAGATCCATCAAAGATCTCCCACCCTTTCATTGTTCTTCAGTAAATGCATACCGAAACATAAAAACAAAAACGGTTACTATAAAAAAACAAACGATTTTTGATGGAAGAAATTGCGACAATTGTACGCACATATCTACATATGTTTGTACGTGTATACATATGTAAAACATAGTTATGTATGAACGTACGTATATATGACAGAACTGATTGGCATTCGTACGTGCATATTTAAATACGTATTATGTATGTATTAACGAAAGATTTTTCACATACCTTAAGTCCAATAACTTTATTTTTGATTTAACTTCGTTCCTTTTTCCTAATGTACTCGTAGCTCCCAATAAAGAATCACTTCTGTTTGATAGAGAATGACAGTTTGCTGACAATAAATGATGTGAATATGATATTCCAATACTATTATGACAGGATACTTTTGAACGTGTGCAGCAAGAAGCAACGAACAGATAAACGTTATATATTGGATGAAATCTGCCTATATTGACAATTATGACCAGCCTTTTTAACCTATATATACACACATATAAGTTTTAGTGGTTTTCGCGTGAATTGTGGACGATAATTAGCGGCTCTACTGTGTCTGGCTTCACGGCTACACACAATTTTATTTTCACACAAATGCTTATTTTACTCCACAATCAAATTCACCAATAAACACCCTGTAAAGAAGAATCACAAATCGATTGTATTAAAACAATAAACATAATAACAGATTTCAAATATTTCAGTCTCATTTATTTTATATTTCAATTACTTTTTAAGATATATTTAAATTTTCTTGTGTAGCCGTACCAATTTTTTTTTAGCAAAATGAAAAAATAAAAGAGAAAAACCAGTGTAACTTCCTTCACTCGTTTCGCTTATTAGAAGAAATAGCACACACACACATACTACTTAGCTCGAGTCAATGTAATATAAAGGACAGAGCCAACACTCAGAGACATCTAATGAAGAAAATACACTACAGCTATCCTTATCAATGAAAAACGCACACGCTGTGTACGTAAAAGAGAAAACTATATATTGCAAACGATAATAAAAAGATGTTTAAAGGCACCACACCGGAGAAAATATTTTCTTTAGGTAAGTTTATAAGTAAATATTATGATTAACTTAAATAAAATGTATTTACTAAAAATCAAATTGCAATATCGTACGAAAAATATTTTTATTTAACACTTCAATTTATTTCTTTCGGGTTAAGCAACGTGTACATCTCTTCTAATTTTCTTTCAATTGGTCGATTTGATGTGTAATCGATGAATGTCAAATTTTAAAACAATGACAAAAAAAGAAATACAACATTGAGTTCAGGCATGGAGAAGTAAAAATAAATGTATTAATTTAACATATATCGTTCATTTGCTGCAATGTGTCGTAACTTAAAAAAGCAATTTTTTCACTAAACTTATTTTGTATTCTTAAAATTGAAAACTTAGACAACGCACGCTATTAGGTACAATATGTAACGATATATAAATGCACATTTTTATAACTAGAAAGAAAACATTTAATAAAATTAACAAAAAAACGCGATTATTCTAAATAAAATATTTAATATTGATTCACTTTCAATTAAAAGTTGTATTGGAAATTTATGCAAATGTTGAACAAAATCTTGAAACTTGTTATAGATTTTACTTATTTTTAATTTTAAACTTTAAGCATTTGAAGCTAGCACATTTTAAAGACTTAAAATAGAATAAAGAAGAACATTTATAAAAATGTTTTACAATGTAATGACTAAACAGGCCATCTATTGGTATAATAGATACAACAGTCGAATTCAAAATCACAGCCAAACCTTTTTAATTCAATTACTAAAAAGTCTGTAAAATGGTTAAATAATCACATGACCATAAATCTTTTAAGACTTTTGTTTGCTCAAAACAAATTCAATTCTGTACACAATAGTGTTTCCTGTCTGAGGAGGAATTTAGTCGAATTTATGATTCTGTAAGTCAATAGTCTTTTTGATTTGGTTTGCGTCTAAGATATTTTTAATATCATTAGCAATATATATTTGAAACAAGTAAGAATGCTATATTCGGCTATGCCGAATCTTAAATACCCTCCACCACAAATTCGTGTAAAGTTAATACGTTAGGTTCCATAGACACACATATACTCACAAATGTATATAACACAGAAATACTTAATTAGTCATAAAATTAGTTACAATTTAAGCTATAAAATTTTTCTATTAAACTGCCTTTTTTCTACCAATTTTCATTGAGCTCTGTTAATTTTGCGGATGTGAGCAGACAAAGAGATTGACGAAAATCGATTGAGATTTTGACTTGATGCAAGAATATATACATTATGGGGTCTGAAATAATTCATTCTTAGCGTTACACACAGAATGACAAAGTTAATATTCTCTCTCTACCACTTGTACTGTGGAGCGTATAAAAACAAAAAATATGCTTGTTATAAGCTCAAAACTATTTTCCGGGAAGGGGCTTTATATGTAGCTCCCATATAAGACCCCTTCCCGAAGTTTGGACCAAGATTGTTCATATTTATAATATACTTTTATTATAGTTAGAAAAATCATTGTGCTAAATTTTAATGGAATTAATCTTTATTTAAATGTTTTATAAACTCTAATCCGTTTTCCGGAAAATCCGTTATAAGGATCTATAGGAAAATTTGGACCGATACAGGGCAAATTAATATAATATCTTCAGAATTGTGTCGACTTTCAGTAGAATTGGTCTTTATTTACTCGGGAAGGGGCGTTATAATGGAGCTATATCATAATATGGACCCACAATACAATAGAATTGGTTCAAATCTAAAAGTATTATAAGCTGTAAATCATATTCCGGGAAGGGGCCCTATATGGGAGCTATATCAAAATATGGACCCATTTTAATAAAGTTTACAACATATATTTAAAAAAGCTAGAAAATTAGTTGTGCCAAACTTCAATAGAATATGTTCAAATTTAAGAGTTTTATAAGCTATAAATCATTTCCGGGAAGAGGCCTTATATGGGAGCTATATCAAAATATGGACCCATGTAAAATAAAATTTATAGTATATATGTAAAATAATTTAGAATTAGTTGTGCCAAATTTCAAAAGAATTGGTTCAAATTTAAGAGTTTTATGAGCTATAAATCACATTCCGGGAAGGGGCCTTATATGGGAGCTATATCAAAATACGGACCCATGTGAATAAAATTTATAGTATATATTTAAAATGGTTAAAAAATTATTTGTGCCAAATTTCAATAGAATTGGTTCCAATTTAAGAGTTTTATGAGCTATAAATCAAATTCCGGGAAGGGGCCTTATATGGGAGCTATATCAAAATATGGATCCATATTAATAAAATTCACAATATATATTTAAAATAGTTGAAAAAATAATTGTGCCACATTTCAAAAGAATTAGTTCAAATTTAAAAGTTTTATAAGCTATAAATCATATTCCGGGAAAGTCCTTATATGGGAGCTATATCAAAATATGGACCCATCTTAATATAATTTATAACATATATTTAAAATAGCTAGGAAATTAGTTGTGCCAAATTTCAAAAGAATTGGTTCAAATTTAAGAGTTTTATGAGCTATAAATCACATTCCGGGAAGGGGCCTTATATGGGAGCTATATCAAAATACGGACTCATGTGAATAAAATTTATAGTATATATTTAAAATAGCTAAGCAATTATTTGTGCCAAATTTCAATAGAATTGGTTGCAATTTTAAGAGTTTTATGAGCTATAAATCATATTCCGGGAAATGGCGTTATATGGGAGCTATATCAAAATATGGACCAATGTTAATAAAATTTATAACATATATTAAGAATGGTTTAAAAATTAGTTGTGACAAATTTCAGTAAATTATCTTAAAAATTGCGGTCCATATGACACAAAGAGTTTGGGGTGTATCAAATTTTGCATATTATAGCCTATAACTTTTTCCGGTTAATCAGATTTTGATAATTTTTGGCACGATGATGAAGCACGTGTAATTGTATGCTAAAATTAATTTTTTGTTAAAGTCCAATTACATTTTTAGAAAAATTAGAAGAGAAATTTATCGAAATGTTTACAATGTTTGACATAACACAGGCATCTAATTGGTATATAATAACAGTCGAATCAGAAAATCACAGCAAACCTGCTTAACAATTACTAAAAATGTTGTAATGGTTAATATAATCACATGACCAATAATCTTTAGCTTTGTTTGCTCAAACACAAATTCCAACTGCTAGACAATAGGGTCTTCCATGTCTAGAATCGAATTTTAGTCGATTTATGATTGCTGTAATCAATATCTTTTTTGATATTTGGTTTGCGTTACAAGTAATTAATATCATTACCACTTATATTTGAAAAAAAGTAATATTTTTTTCATACATTTTGTCTTGCATTGATATATTTTAAAAACATGGCAATAATATTTAATATACCCTCATCACCACTTGTGATGAGGGTATATTAACTTGTCATTCCGTGTGTAACGTTCGAATTCAATGAAATTCCGAAAAAGAAATCGTCTAATTTCTTCTAAAACATGTAATTGGACTTAAAAATAAATAAATAGGCTATAATATGCAAAATTTTGATACATCCCAAACTCTGTGTGTCATAATTTACTGAAATTAGTCACATATACTTAATAAATCCAAAAGAAGCCATATTGTTCTTGGATCATTAATTTTGTTTTTATACCCTCCACACTACAAGTGGTGAAAAGAGTACATTAAGTTTGTCATTACGTGTGTAACGCTAAGAATGAATTATCTCAGACCCCATAATGTATATATATATTCTTTCATCAAATTAAAGTCTCAGTAGATTTTCGTATGCTCACATCCACAAAAATAGACAGAGCGCAATAAAATTTGGACTAAGTATACACTAAAATCTTGTTTCCAGCAAAATCGCTTCAGTATTTTAAAGGATATAGACAGATATCTGATGCAACCTCTAAGTTAAAGAATTAAATTGAAATAAAATTTTGTCATAATATTCTGTTATGAAACTTATAGCCAAAATTGTAACTAATTTTATTTATACTATACACATTTATGAGTGTTTGTGTGAGTATATGTATATCTACGGAACCTAAAGTAGTAACTTCAAACGAATTTTTGATGTAAGGTATTGAAGATTTGGCATAGTCGAATATAGCATTCTTACTTGATTTGTTATTTTTTGTTATTGGTTTTGTTTTTATTTTTATAAATTTAACATATATCTATGCAGTTCAAAGTGATATTAGGATTTGGGGGATATATGGAAGCTCGGATAATTATGCTCATCTCTTTAGAATACAAGGTAATATGGACATCCTGCCAAGCGAACGGAAGGATTTCGCTAAGTCGTATCTTTATTTTAATTCTATTGGTATACGTAAAAGTATACAACACAAGTGAAATTTATCCGATTAATACTGCAATGCCAAGGCATGTTTTAGATTTATGCGCTTCAAAGTGATATTAGGAAGTGGAAAATGAAGTGACACCTAAAAAAAATTTGCGAAACAAATGTCGTAACATGTTTAATTTGCAAAAATATTAACAATTTCGTATAGTTTTAAGTTATGAATTTGCTCTGTTTCTATTTAATTAAGAAATTGTTTTGAACAGTAACCAACACTTAGTTTTCTTTTTCTTTAATATAGCACTATTTAATATAGAACTATTAATGAATATTTATCGTTCTAAATTTTAATTTCTTCATCCATAATATAAATAATATTTATTGTTATGTCTTTTATTAAACGAAATTAATGAAATGTGATGAACTTCTATGCGGAAAATTTAAAATATAAAAAAGTAAACATAAAAAGGAAATTTGATAAAGTACACAAAATGTCATATGTGAAATGTTCGTGAAAAAGTCGGAATTTGTGCCTGAAGTCGCACCAACGGTAACATTGAATGTTAGTACTTGTAATATGAGAAAAAGTGATAGCTGATGCTGTTTTCAGATAAGCAAACAAAAATTTATTCCACGCCCTAAAATACAGACTTCTAATCTTCTAAATGACAGTTGGGTATAAATAGCTGTGACCATCACCTAAGTTAGTTAACCTGTAAATAAATATATAATAAATTAATTTGGAAACTACATACTTTTCGCTTTTAATTGCGCAGAGAAAAATAAGGTTTATTTAAAGGAAAATAAATGGTAAATTTTAACTAATAAAATGTCATTGGAGGCAACTACTTATCAATTATTATTACAAATGGATACCTTAGAAATCCATTGTTTGTAACGCAGTATGGAACTTAATAATAATATTATTATTAATATTATTATTATTATTTTATTATTATTATTATTATTATTATTATTATTTTATTATTATTATTATTATTATTATTATTATTATTATTATTATTATTATTATTATTATTATTGTAATTACTATTTTAAATTGTTACTGATGTTATTATGATTAATAAGATGAAATATATATTATCGGTTATAAATAATTTTACTGAAGTTTAAATTTTTTTCAAATGTATTTAATTTTCAAATAATATTATGTGGATATAATTTATAATTTATTTTTAAACAATTGTGTTCATTATTTAATTAAAAAGCAGTTTACATTTATTTTTGTAATATGTTGAGCAATGGCTACCATTAAGGCCAAGAATAATAGCTTTTAAGCTGTTTAAAATTTTAACACCGTTGCTTAATGTTGAGGTATTATAGGAGTCGTGAATTTTCACAGTCAACCAACTTATTCCAATGCTAAAAATAAAAAAATCTAATAAGGATTTTGTTTTTTATTGCCGCAACTAAATTAAAAAAAAAAATAAAATAAATTAACAACTAGTTTTAATTTAGACAAACTTGTAGGCCATTACATATCGGACATAATACGTCAAGTTACAAACCGAATTTTTTCATTTATCTACATTTTGGTGCAAAAATGAATTAACAAGACGAGAGAAAAAAATACGAACGATGAGACAAAAATCTTTATCTGTTAAAATGGTAGTTGGGACCAATTTCAATAGGTTTCATCCAGCCGGACAGACTGGCGAACATCGTTAAATCGGTTCAAAAAGTAATTCTGAGGTGATGGGTGTACCTATCACCCACCCATATCCATAACATTAAATAATGCAAAAAATTGCTAAGTCTTCATTTGTTTTGGTTGGTAAAATTTTCACTACAAAGTCGGGATATAAATCCGATTCAAAATTTGTGGCCTTTTTAAACTAAAAGAATCAGTTCAACTGAATAATGGACAAAAAATTAAATACCAACATTTAAATTATTGCTGTAAATATTAGACAATATGAAATTATGATCTTCTTTACTCAAATGTAAATGTTTAATTTTTTCTGAATTATTTGCCATAATAAAACTAGTGATATTTGAAACTATAAACATTTTTGTTTATTGTTTCAAATATCGAAAAAATGTAAAACAATTTATTAAAATGTATAAAATCATTGCCGTATTTTTGAACCAAACTGTATATACCTCCACATTGGGATCCAAAGTTTTTTTGCATTTCCGAATTGATTTGCAAATTTATTGTTTTCACACAAAGAATAATAATGACAAGCTCCATCATCTGTTGACATCGAAGTTACTGCATTTAGTGAAAATAATGCTCTTTTAGCTAAATCGTTAATCTGTAAATCAAATAAGAATTACATAGTCTGATGTAATATGTAAGAATAAAAGTTATCCATTACAGATTCTATATTATGCATCTGAGTAGTTATAATAGAACGACGTTTTCTTCTTATTTCAACCGTATTGTCATCTCCAGACATATCACCGTTATCAGTGCCTTCCATGGGTAACATTACCATTTTGCTTGTGTCATCTTTGCTCTTGTGAAAATCAATGACATTAGTATTAAATTCATATTTATAATTAGAAAATTTCGCAAAGACATATATTTACCATAGTTATACACATTAGGACCTGAAGTATAAACATTCCAAATGACAAAAACGCCAATGTAGTAAGGGCGATGTCAGTAATATCTTTTAATCCGATTTCTTTAGATTGTTTTGCAGGAGCTGTAGCAGCAATATTCGGTATAGAATGTGGGAGCTGTAATCATCATAACCACTTTCGTAACCTAGATTCAGATATAATATAATTTATTTGATTTCATATGTATGTATGTATGTATGGATATATATATACCAGCCTTATTTATTGTTTCTTTGAACATATTGTTAGATTTTCCCTCTGCAAAATTTTGATGATTTTTAAATAAGTTAATCATCTAAATTAAATAAATAATAAATATATAAATATATATATATATATATATATATATATATATATATATATATATATATATATATATATATATATATATTATATATATATATATATATATATATATATATATATATATATATATATATATACATATTTTCAAATGTATACCTGTTCATATCTTAAATCGTTTAAGGCAAACGAATCTTTAGTAAACGGTTTATGGTTCTTAGTTCATCGCGATTAGACTTGCATTAACAAAAATACAAATGAACACCTATAATGTCGTAAGGAATAAATACTATAAAATTTAATACTTACTGGAGAATTTTCGGTAGGACTATTTGTAAAAGCATATCCAGTAATATCTCCATCATCCATATATTCTAATTCATCGTCAACATTACGTTCTCCATATGAGGGCTCAATATTAATATTCATGGATTGTCTACGATTTAACGGTAATTTTCTTCCTTTGCCACTCTGTTCTATCCTTTTATCAAGTAACTGTTTTTGAATATCATCGAACGTGTTCATTCTAAATTTTGAAATAAGATTATTTTTAATTTATATGTAATTTATTGGTCTTGTATTCTTATTCGATGACCGATTTTTAAAATATGTTTTTATTAATTTCAATAAGCTTCATCCTTAACCTAAATTTATGTACACCAAATTTCAATCCTATACTTACATATATATCACGGTATAAACCGTTTTAGATCTTAAAACCCCATTACGAGACAGTTTCAATAGATTTCCTTCTAACCTCAAATGATTATATAATACTGTAATATTTTTAATATCTACAATCAGCACAAACGCTTGAAAATTTACTTGGAATTTCATGAATACCACTGAGTACCACTGAAATTTTATTGTTGATATTTTAGCTGGTTTTGTGATATTTCATTGGTTATCAATGGGACTTAAGTCAAGGCTATTTATTAATCTATTTATCTATCTATCTATCTATCTATCTATCTATCTATCTATCTATCTATCTATCTATCTATCTATTTATCTATATACCTATACTTTTCTCTTCTTTGGAATAATTATTCTGTATAAAAGCACATTTGAATTGCATGAACTCGATAACGAATGGCTTCATAAGTATTTAAAAATTTATCCATTTTCCCATTATTTCAATAAACGTATTTAATCCTTGCTAAGAAAATGTACCCTAACCTTAATGATGCCAGCACCATGTTTAACTGCCTCTATTAATTTTTATATCGTCACTCCATAAAACGTTGATCCAAAAATGTATGGTTTTTTCTTTGAAAGTTCCAGCGAAAGTTAACCGTTCACAAGGGTATATATAAGTTTGTCATTTCCACAATTTTCGACAATTTTCAAATTTAGTGGATTTATGCGCTAAAGACATGAAATGAATCGGACCATTAGTTCCTGAGTTGTAGGAAAAAACATATTTTCCTATATTTTGAACCTCTTTGGGGACCTATGGACTTGGTTATGACACTGATTGATTGAAAATTTGTTTCCCGAATTTAGTATTTTTCCATTTATCAAAATCCGTTCATAAACCACCGAAATAATGTTTATAACAATAGGAAAATAATAACAACGAATAAAATGATTATTTTTTGAGATTTTGGCCGTTCTATTAATGCTAGAAACTTAATTTATCAATGGGTCAGCAATATTTTTGTGGATTTTACACTTGAAGACATAAATTCGATAAGGCCAATTAGTTTCCGAGATATGGGCGAAATTCTTACGCTCCTGGGGCAGCTATGTACTTAGTCGACACGCAGAAAAATTACTAATTTGTTCCTCTAATTTTTCCCGAGTTATTAATTAGCGAAAATAATACAATAATGATTGTCATTTTCTCCTTCTTCTGCATAATATCATCATAATAGGGACTTAACGATAAAAGTCAGTTGCTTAAAAGAAACAAAAATGTCTATATAAGTAAAGGTGAAGGGTATAAAATATTAATTAATATCAGAAGATATTTACGTGTTGACTTGAATGTATAAACTTTCGCCATTCTTACTATACCTGCATCTGTTCGATTACATTTCAATATTTTCTCACAATTTATTTTCATTTATTAATTTTTTGAAGAAGACAAAAAAATTTAGTGATTTGAATAGCATTTACGGTAAAACTGAATATATTTTTGTGCCATTTATATGTCTACTTTAAAACAGAACTATTTACTAAAAAATATAACAGTAAACATTTTATCAAAACAAAACAGATAATTTGACAGTAGTTGAAAATCCCGACTATTCAATACCCTATACCACATTGTTGGTTATTATAAATATATTTTCTAATTTGTGCTTTAGAGTGTAGTATATTATGATACAAAGGTATATGATGATTTGTGCGCTTTAAAAAGTCTTTTTTCTATGAGGTTAATATAGGAGCTAGATGAAATTATGTGCCTACCATCGTAAAATTTCATACCACGATTTTTGCTTATATTTATCTTAATTTGACAAATTCTTATTACAATACTTGCGTATATGTGAGACTTAAGCCCTTCAAATTGTTATTTTTGAAGACCGATTCTCGTATAATTTGGAACATCATTTTAGAATATTATTAGAATTTTGGGCCAAATTTCGTTAAAATCGCTTTATATTCAGACCTTTTATATCCGTAAAAACCCATTCCGGGAGAAACATTTGCATGGGGACTAGGTGAAATAATGGACCCTTCATCACCAATTCAATTCAGGCATCATCCTTGGATAAAGATAATGATACATGCCAAGTTTCATCGAGGTATCTCAAAAATTGTGACCTGCGTTTTGTTCACAAGGTTTACATGAACAGCAAGCCAGACGGACATATGGACTAACATCGTTAAATCGACTC
Source organism: Cochliomyia hominivorax (assembly GCA_004302925.2). Lineage (NCBI taxonomy): Eukaryota > Metazoa > Arthropoda > Insecta > Diptera > Calliphoridae > Cochliomyia > Cochliomyia hominivorax. The sequence goes on along the minus strand of PYHX02000467.1, from coordinate 48,566,294 downwards.
AGAAAGTGATTTTGAGTCGAACGGTATACTTAAAAGTAGTGGTAGCAATATATTTTCTGTACGTTACAAACTTAAATACAAACGCCTTATACCCCAACAACCTATGTTGGTGTTGGGTATAAAAACTAAATCGATTACACTGACAGTTTAATGAAACTAGAACATTAGTTTTATTTGGAGCTTACAAAAATTAATTAATTAGTATTAAAAACTTAACTTACCGTTTTAACCACGAGAAATATTTGGTAGAACCTTCATCATCTATAAGTTTGTGATTTGGCGGTATTGAACTTGCCCCGCTACTAAGATTTAAATTGCCTGCGTATGTATTATTGTCAGCCTTTCCAAAACGTTTTTCTATTGAATGCTCAGAAATGATCGCTATATTTCTTATAGAACCTGTAATTTCTTTCAGCAAATACTCAGAAAGTAAATATTGATTCATCATTTGCCTGAAGAATAGATAGAATAATTTTAATTTCAAATTCAATTGGACAATAATAAAAATGTATATCAATCAAACATTCACCTATGAAAACGCATAGAGTTTACCGCTGTACTTAAATCAGAAGTATTAGAACACAAGTTTTGAGAGTGTAATGAATTCGGTTCATTCTCGAAATTTTTCATGCCGAAAATATTATTCAATTGATCTGAAACTATTTTTACAGGTACAAAATTTCCAAAAATATCATCAATACTAAAATCAACAACACTAACATCGGCTAAATGGACACATTGGTGACGAACGAATATTTTAAAAATGAAAAATAAAAAAAATATATTAATTTTATTTAACATTTCTTCGATATTTTTAGGAGAAGTGTTTTATTAAAGAGACAATAATAAACTAAATAAAGAAACTTTATTCTTGTAATTAAATGAAGTTATTTTTTATAATTATCTTCACACAAGGTGGCATCGTTTTGCTCCAAATATTTACTTAATTACATTAAGAGTTTGCGATTCTTAAATGGAAATTTAATTCTAAAATGGAAAGAAGTTTGTCAACAGAATGCAAATGTGATTGTTTGGGAATGTCAAATTATTTATACGGGGAATTAAAATTTTAGTCTTGATTAGAGTTTTGGAACTTCCTCGATAAAAGTTTTTTTCTAAACTTTGTAATTTTATAAATAGATATTAACCGACATCCCATAATGTATATATATTCTTGCATTAAATCTAAATTTGAGTCGATTTAACTATGTCCTTCTGTCTGTCTGCCAGTCCTTCGTAATGACTCGAACAGAATTGTCTATTGAAGATTTAATATTAATATTTCTTTACAAATAAGTAATTAATCGTTCAGATTCTGATTATCTTTATTTGCGAAAAATAAGGAAATGAAACTATTTTTTTCAATTACAATTTTTATCTTTTCATTTAAAATTTTATTTAGCTCTGTCAATTATTGTTGATCTGAGCGTGCCAACAACACACAGACAGACAGACAGACAGACAGACGGATATAGCAAAGTCGATTCAGATTAATATACCCTCTTCACCACTTGTGGTGGTGGAGAGTACAAAAAGTAATAATAACAAGTAAGAATATTGTATTCGTCTATACCGAATCTTCAATACCCTCCACCACAAATTCGTGTGAAGTTAATACGTTAGGTTTCGTAGATGCAAATATACGCAGACAAAACTCAGAAATGAATAAATCATATTACACTGAAACACTTAATGAGTAATAAAATTAGTTATAATTTGGCTATAACTTTTTTTCTTCTGAACCGATTTTGATGATTTTTGGTAGTAATGAAGTTAATGAAGTTCACATAACTTAATATTGTGGGCCTTTCCAAAACGTTTTCTATTGAAGGCTCAGAAATGCTCGCTATATTTCTTATAGAACCTGTAATTTCTTTCAGCAAATACTCAGAAAGTAAATATTGATTCATCATTTGCCTGAAGAATAGATAGAATTTTTAATTTCAAATTCAATTGGACAATAATAAAAATGTATATCAATCAAACATTCACCTATGAAAACGCATAGAGTTTACCGCTGTACTTAAATCAGAAGTATTAGAACACAAGTTTTGAGAGTGTAATGAATTCGGTCATTTCTCGAAATTTTTCATGCCGAAAATATTATTCAATTGATCTGAAACTATTTTTACAGGTACAAAATTTCCAAAAATATCATCAATACTAAAATCAACAACACTAACATCGGCTAAATGGACACATTGGTGACGAACGAATATTTTAAAAATGAAAAATAAAAAAATATATTAATTTATTTAACATTCTTCGATATTTTTAGGAGAAGTGTTTTATTAAAGAGACAATAATAAATAAATAAGAAACTTTATTCTTGTAATTAAATGAAGTTATTTTTATAATATCTTCACACAAGGTGGCATCGTTTTGCTCCAAATATTTACTTAATTACATTAAGAGTTTGCGATTCTTAAATGGAAATTAAATTCTAAAATGGAAAGAAGTTTGTCAACAGAATGCAAATGTGATTGTTTGGGAATGTCAAATTATTTATACGGGGAATTAAAATTTTTAGTCTTGATTAGAGTTTTGGATCTTCCTCGATAAAGTTTTTTTCTAAACTTTGTAATTTTATAAATAGATATTAACCGACATCCCATAATATATATATATATATATATATATATATATATTATATATTTATAAAATATATATATATATATATATATATATATATATATAATATATATATAAATATATATATATATATATATATATATATTATATATATATATAATAATATATAAGGAAAATAAAACTATTTCAATTACAATTTTTATCTTTTCATTTAAAATTTTATTTAGCTCTGTCAATTATTGTTGATCTGAGCGTGCCAAAACAGACAGACCAGGACAGACGACAGACAGCGACATAAATATAGAAATCGATTCAGAAAATATCTTAGATTTTTTAAAAAAGTAAAAAAAAGTAAAAATTGATTCCTTCGAATTTCAATACACTTCACACAAATTCGTGTGAAGTTAATACGTTAGGTTTCGTAGATGTACATATACGCAGACAAAACTCAGAAATGAATAAATCATATTACACTGAAACACTTAATGAGTAATAAAACAGTTATAATTTGGCTATAATTTTTTTTTGAACCGATGATAATTTTTGGGAAGTAATGAAGTTAATGAAGTTCACATAATAATATTGTGGATTTCAATTAAACTCTTGAATGAGGTTGCATCAGATAAACTTTATATATTTTTGTTAGTATATGTATATAATAATAAAAAATATATATATATATATATATATATATATATAAATATATATTTTATATTTATATATATATTATATATATATATAGTATATATTAATTATATACAAAAATTTTTTTTCTGATTTTTAATTAATATATAATATATATATATATATTATATATATATATATATATATTATATATTATATATATATATATATATATATATATATATATATTATATATATTATTATATATATATATATATAGTTAATGAAGTTCAACATAATTTATATGTGGGAAAATTTTTCCATTTAACTCTTGAATTTTGATGTTGCCATCAGATATCGTTCTATATCTTTAAAATACTGAACCGATTTTGCTGGAAAGTTTATTAGAATATAGTGTATTATTGAACCATTTTTTTGTGAGTCATATATATATATATATATATATATATATATAATATATATATAATATAATATATATATATATATATATATATATATATATATAATATATATATTATATTCTAATTTAGTACTGGATTATTAACTTACTATAATCTTATGGATATTTAAAATTTTGCGTGTAGACTTAGAGATGACACTTAGGTTTAGTTTGCTTTTAATTAATATCATCCACCCGTTTTTTTAAATATTAATTCTAGAATAAATTAAATATCAATTATATTTTACAAATGAATAGTGAAAATTGCGTGTGTGAAAATATTCGTGCAATAATCGCGTGAGGAAGACCAAGTGTTAAATTTCAAATAGCTTTTAGAAAATAACCATTATTCGAGGTGATGATACAGCAACATCAAAGATATGTTTATTAATGAAATTATTTTTATATTCACACATTTCATTGTATTTATATATGTATGTTTGAATATGTTTCAAACAAATATAATTAATAGGACACTACATCATCATACTCACATACACAAATTGTTTATCATAGCGAACATACTTATGTTGGGAGGTTGTAAAATGAGAATTGTTTTCTACTAATCTGATGTTCATAATTTTTGGTGCATGCTGCTGAAGTTTGCTTTAAATCGGTTTGGTTTTAATTGGAAAAATAACAAGTTCTTTGTTAACTTTGATATGAGTCTATAACTCATCAGATATGATACGAACCTATAACTGGTTTTGTGCTGTTCCGATTTTGCTGATTTGAAATTCAGATCGAAATGTATTAGACAATTCCTTCCTGATGTTGCATACGGAATGACAAAGCTTATATATATACCCTCATCACCGCTAGTGGCGTTAGATAGTACAAAACTAACGTGCATAACATAAAAATATTTTAAAAGATACATCTAAGAAATGTATCTTTTATTAAGTTTGTTTGTACCTCTTGAGAATTTTCTGTTTATTTCATCAGCTGGCGTATAATTTACATTAGACCACGAAGTAAATTTTTATCGTATACAGATTGTTGTGAAATACATCAACCAGTACGAATCAGATTGATATACAAAAATATATACAAAGATTAGTAATTTTTTAAGAAGTCAATCAGAAAATAATTAAAATCTGCGCTACGTTTTTTCAATACAAAAGTTTAATTGAAAATTAGCTTCAATTTAATTTTAAACTTTTGCTTTAACAGTTGCAAATAAATTTTATAATTAATATTTCGTTTGTTAAGATAGTTCAACTCCATATAGTTCTATCAGCATCATTAATTTAAGGCTCTAACTGTAAAAGTTCTTTAGATATTGGATACATTTTTTTCAATAAATTACTTTCATATAAACTAACTTATGACAAGATTGTAAGACTCTGTATTAGAACTTTAGAAATACTATAATAAGTATTTAGATAGTATGGGGAGTATATCATTCGTTGATCCTATCCATCCTTTTCTATTTTCACTAAATCGCTCTCATTAGAGGTCATTTGGTTCAAATTTCTGTAGAATTTGTGTAAATATTCGAAAAGTTGGTTAATTCATTATCCTTGGCCTTATCGAAAAATTATATTCTTTATGATTTACACGTTTATAAGGTAATATAAATCCAAATACATTTTTATATACAGTTTGTCAAATATATGTTTACAATCTCATAAATAAAAAAATTAACTTCTTAAAAGTTCTTAAATGTCATCGTTAAAAAAATAACATTCATGCAATTTGGTTTTCTTTTATTAAACCTTTGAATGTATGTTTATTATAAGGGCAAGTCGTTTAGGAAGACGATAATATGTTGTCTCCCACAATCAGGATTGTATTTACTGCCTAAAATTAAGAAAGACCCGAGTTAAAACGATCCACAGGCTAATTGAACTATATAAGTCTGCAATATTATTGAATCTGTTGATCATAAGTAGTTAAGAAATTAAATCTTTCGGCGGAAAAGCGTTATAGGTTAAGTGTTTTCAATGAAACTGTACTAAGTTTGTTACAAAATCTCTAATATTTTCGAGAGTCTACGAAAATAGCCCATTTCTTATATCATAGTATTGAAAATGGGGCAAACTGTAATTTTTCTGAAAACAATACTTCAGAAAACGTAATGTTTAATTTTTTCGAAAACTCATCATCCAGGTATTTCACTACTCCCATGGAGCCCCAATGGGCTTCCAAGAATATAATGCTTAACTCATCCGAATCACTTTATGAGTCGATTTAACGATGTCTATCCTTGTAAACCTTGAAATAGGAACAAATTTTCGAAATTTTAAATCCATAATATATAATCGTAAATTATAAAATACATTATACGAGGGTTGAATATTAAATTTTTTATTAATAACCAACAATGTGGTGGGGTTGACCGATTATAGTTTTTACTTGATATTACTAAATACATGATATAAAACTATATAACTAAAATTGTCCAATTATTCCAGATAAAAAATAAAAATAAAATGGAAATTAAATGTTTTTGTGTGAAAAATAGTTTGACTCACCTACAAAGTTATTAGGTCGTATAAAACAACATGTTATACCATCTGATGTTAAATATTTGTGTATATACGAAGATTGTAATCAAAATTTTTAAACAAAATTTTGGTTTGAAAGACTTGTTTTGAATTATTATAAATTTAAAAATTAACATTTTTATGTAAGTAATAAAAATTTCATGTAAGTTATAAAACTAATGAAAGTAATGAAATGCCATGTGAAGAGAATTTTGATACTTAAGAAAATTAAATTTCAAAAACTTACAATTAACAACAGCATCTTTTAAATTACATGATTGCACATACAGTGCTATGATCATATTACCTTTCATAAGTAGAGGAATTTATCTTCGAAAAAAATCCTCAATGTAAAAGGGCCTATTGCCACCGTGAACAATTTGTTATCAATGAAACTGCAAATTCAAATGGTCCAATTATGCTAATATAGTTTCATTTAAAAAGTTTTTTTTCGAGCAAAATGAATATTTAGACCAAAGTATAATTTTTATAGTATGGAAACTGGTTCTCTTTTTTACTACTACGACAATTCTCTCATTTACACATGTACTGTGTGAATTCGCATTTTGAATGAAATTTTTATTAAAATAATTAATTGTTTTCCGTATTTTTCTTTCAAAATCAACATATATTCTGTGTGGAGTATCGTTAAATTTCCAAATGTCGGGGTATTATAGATATTTACGCGTAACATTCAAAAAATAGAGTTGTGATTATTTATTTTTATTTAGGGCCAAGGACAAACATGTTCTGTTCAATATTTCAGATAACTTCCATTTAAATGTCCTCTATGAATGGGAGTAAACGCTTTTAAAATACACAGACACAAACATATTTAGATTATTGTATTTTATTTTTAACATAAATAAAATTTTTATTGTTTAGTACAAAAACATTTTATATGGACACAGATTTTCGATATTTTCATAATTTTTAATCATCCTATTTCTGGTCAACTTCATTTAGCAATTTTAATAAAATTTTTATATTCATTTTATTTTTTATTTTCCTTTCAAGCGTCAAAAAAGGTAAATTTGTTTTCTGTGGTGTGTGTATATATGCAACAAGGACATAGAGTTGTATTTCTGAAGTATCAAAAATAATTGTTTATTATCATTTCTTTGTAAATAATGTACCCAAAATTATGGTTATAATAATGGGATAACATAATAATAATTACACAAATTACATAAAATTATTAAAAAATAAAGTTGTAAACTAATTCAGAATATTTTTTTGAGTTAGGAACTGAGTTACGTACCAAATGAGCAAGTTTCCATGTAAAGTATACTATGATAAATATTGTTCAAGGTGAACTTTGTAAGCAAAAATACATTTATACCGAAATAATATATTAATTACATATTTTCTCTATGCTGATGAATTTTCGAATGTAAACTTGAGGTAGACGGAATTGATATATAAACAAAAGTGAGAAAGTGAGAAGAAAGTGCATTTTTAATTGGTGTTCTTCTTGGAGATAATCTTGTTTTAAAAAATAATCTTTGCAGATTTTGCTTAACGCAAAAAATGTTTTGATCAAAAACAATATTTTGACAATATTAATATGAGACGAAATCGAATTAATTACAGAGGTAGCACCAAAACGAATGCTCCATTAGAATTGACCTTTCTTTCATATGTATTTTAATTCGTCAATGTTTATTATATTTTATTATAACAAGAAAATATTATAACATATTTATTTTAAATTACCGAATTAATAAATTCGATTATGAAGAACATAGTGAAGGTAACGAAAAACGTACTATAACAAGTAAAGTGTTTGAGTTCGCACATTACATTTTTTTAATTAGTATTCAATAAGCGTTAAAGGTTCAAAAATTCCAAGGGTGGAAATTTTTACTTGAATTGGGAATAATTTAAACTGTATACACAGTTTACACATGAAATATTATTTAAAAATATTATATTCCTGATAATATATTTATTTTCAAAAAAAAAAAAACGTTTTATTAGACCAACAAATTATAAAACTAAAAAATATAAAATAAAAATTATTTCATGTACAATTACTAGTGCATTTCAACTGATATTTTAAAATAATATAAAAGCTCATATGCTCAACCTAATTATGATAGGGAGTTATAAGGGAAAAGATAGAAGGGAGTTGTGTGGGAGCCTAACATCGCAAGCGATCAGTTGGAGTGGGTTTTATAACCTTCTCTCCTTTACTCTATTTCACTACAAATAAATTTATATAGGTTCGCTTTTTATTAAATACAATAATAAATAGACTGAAATAGCATTCAAAAACAATCCCCAATCTAAGAAAAAATATGATTGATAACAATACTCTAATAGAATCCTTGATGTTACTGGGAATTCACTTTTATACCCGTCCATCCTTGATTTTAGTAGTCAATTAATATCGGTCTAAGATCGCATGAATAATTTGAATTCTCTTTAACGAATCAACTTATAACAAAAACAGGGTTTCAAATTAAGTAATCGATATCTTATTTTAACGTTTATTATTTCAAATTAATAATGTATGGTTTTATTCGTTGGTGGGTATTGGATGTATTATTTCTGGGATGATTGTATACATTTATGATTGATTTGGTAATCTGACAATTAGGTGTTTGGCATTCCCAAAATTTAATGTGTTTATAAATTCAGCGTAGGTCTGTTATGAGGGTTGTTGGTTACAGGTTTTAGGTTAGATGAGTATCAAGTTGGTGAACGTTTTTTATGATTTAACCCGGATTGCAAGCACAAATATTCCAAGGTTTTGAATGAGTTGATTGTTATTTTACTGAAATTTTGACAGTAATTCAGCGTATTCAGTATTTGACGTGCGTATACCATTTCCATGTGGTAAACGCGATTTGAACTCTTCAAATTGTAAGATGCTTGAGCATCTACTCCACTAGAAAATAACCACGATTTTGAGAACGTTTTTTTACAAAACTTTATACAAAAATTTATGCCGATTCAAAGCTTTAATTACTTACGAAATTAATGTACTGATGACTAAAAAAATATAACTTGATGTTAAAATTTCTTGATTGTTTTTACTAAAGAAGAAGTCTATAACGTTTCTACGTTATTGAAATTGTTATTAGTAAAAATTTCACAATACTTTTTTGACAGAAATACTTTTATTATCAACATTCATTGGTAACAATATACATTACAATGTTAATAAACGTAAGTTGTAATGAGAGAGAAGATAAAATTATGTATAAACAAAAGATATAAAATTTTTATTGAAAATTTTTCAATTCTTTGGAAGTGGAAATTTGGGGTATAATTTCATTAACAAACAAAATTATAGAAAATTTTAATACCAACAATACATAAGTCTTACCATTTTTATTTGTAAACATTTTGGATATTTTTGTTTTAGCGGTCGAATATTCAAAAACTACACAAAAAAAATTTAATTTCAAAGAATATTATAGAAATATATTCATTAATTTGATTTTGAAGAATAGATTTCGCTGCTAATGTCGGTTAAGAAACATTTTTAAAAGAGTGGGATTTTCATCATATTTATGAAAAGTTAAAATGGTAAAGATAAAATTTAAAAGGTGTTATTATTATTATTGTTATTATTATTATTATTATTATTATTATTATTATTATTATTATTATTATTATTTATATTTTACTTATAGAAGATAATAATATTTCTGTTAAAGTCCTCAGTACTTTAAACACTACTCATATAAACAATTTTTTTCCGAATTAACTATTAAAGACCAAGATAAATTTGAACATAATTTAATATTATGAAAAGAAAAATTAGAAATCATGGGGAGAAGCATGAAGTTCTTTATGAAGATCAAAGAAATCTATTAATAAAACATTTGGAAAGTAATGGATTAGACTGCAAAATTGGTGATTGTTGTCAAATAGAAAATTATATTATTAACATTTTCCCAACAGAAAGAATAGTTGGAATATCAATTCAATATCAATTTATTTAAACATTTTATACTTAAAAATATTTTCAATAATATTATACAAATGGTAAAAGGGGGAAATGTTTTAAATAGTAATGAATAAAATTTTTTACAGTAAATAAATAAAATTATTATATATAAATGTCACTTAAACTTATTTAAATAACATTTACCATGTCAATAATGTTGTTTCTATACATATTTTCCAGCAAAATCCGAGGAATATGTAGCCTCTAACATCCAATGTTTAAGATCTACCACAATAACCGACCTCTACTGGCTAAAATGTTTGATATTGCTCAATACGCAAATCCATCAATTGCTCAGCTTATAAACTAAATATTTTTTTTCAAAAATAGATTTACATACAAGAAATTCATATGATAATTATTACTGTTTGACGTCGACTGTGACGACAGTGTTTTTAGGCAGAGGGTTCAATTTTCTGGATACTATTCTTTAATTATTAAAGACAAAATCTCCATGTTTTTATGTATAAAAATAACTTATAGACATCGAAATAAAAGAACAAGGTTTGGAGTTAAAAATGATTCAGTTACTCTTTTAACACGAACAAGTTTAAAAAAATTTGAAACATTTCGAGGCAAGTTAGCTTAATTTAAGAAAAAGTGATGGCATTTTTTAAGGTTTAGGATTTATATTTCTATTTTCTATTAGATAAAAAATTTTAGACTGAAAGTTTATGTCCGCCTGTATGTAATTTTATATTGTATGATGGAGTACTAGACATTATCGCATAAAAATTTTATTGTAAATTTATTGCGAAATTTTCTTGGTAATGATACCCTACACCTCCGTAGGAGAATCACATGCTGAGTACAACTTGCTTTACCGTTGAACTCGTTGTTTTTTCCTTTATAATTGACAGAGTCGCATAGACGATTTGATAAAAATATGTACTTATATAATGCACATGATCATAGTCATATAAGCTGACGTTGATATTTTTAATTATTAACTCCCAATTACATTCCCTTTAAGACACTGTTTTAATGGAAAAATGTATAGAAATTTTTCGAAAAATTTAGAGGGACTGTATGTAACCTATTTCCAAAGCAAATATTAATAATCGAATATCTGAAGAATTATTACGGAAACAAAATCTTCCACTTTGGGCAAATCTCAGTTGCATAAATTTTTTAATGCTCTTTGCGACTCATATTTTTTTTCTGCAAAGCGAAAAATGATAATAATATATAATAAATAATATTTTGTTAAAATCCACTCTTTGTTGAAAAATTTAGATTTTTCTCGAATTTTGATGCTAATGAAGCGATATAGCTGGTTTCAAAATAACAAATCGTGTGACCAAATTTCAAGTTCCAATTTTGCAAAATTAATAAAATTAGTTGCTATATTTAATGTGTGGGAGATACGCCATATCCAAGCCCCCATGCCATATCCAAATATTTTATAGTGTGTTTGCCCATAACATACATGTGCGAATACTTTTATGTATTGTACGATTACTTTTTCTGGCAAGTGTAACTATAGTTTGAAACTAATATATATTATATATATTATTTGAAATTTATAGTCTATAGTTACAATTTTGTAAGTTTAATAAGTTCCAAAATTAAGTTGATTCATAAATTAGCACTTCCAGCAATGCTTGTATGTGTTTTTTATTAAAAGCGAGTTACATCAATTTGAACAAATTATTTTTTGTTTAATATTTTTAAGAGCGTCAAAATCCAGAAAATGTTCAGGAAAAAAGTACACAAATATTAGTTATGTGAGTTAGTTTATTTAAAGTTAATAAGAACTATTTCCATAATGTGTTTATTTTAATAATCATCATGTTCGTCGTCATTAAATATTGACAAGCATAATTGAGACATTAAAATAATGTTTACGACATCATACTCTCTTTCCTTATTTTGTTTTGAATTCATGTTGTACAGTTGTATAATGTATGAAGTCCCTTGAAACATTTGGAAATTCAAATTGTTGCGGACGTATTTCTTAGATTTAAAAAAACCAAATACATTACATATTGCCACTTCATCTTCTTGGAGTATAAATTGTAGCTCCTTCCAGAAACACAATTTACAAGAACAAAATACATTACAATCGGCACTTGACCTTCTTGAAGTATATAAGGAAGTCTCTTACAGAAGTTGTATACTATTGTCACTTGCTCTTCTCGGAGTATTTAAAAAGTGTCTTCCAGAAGTTGTTTAAAAGATAGTAAATGGTTTATACAAACAAAAAAACATTACTATTGTCACTTGATCTTCATGGAGTATATAAAGAAGCGACTGCCAGAAATTATTCAGAAGATATAACAGGAATTATAAAAACAAAGTACATTATTATTGCCATTAAATCTTTTTAGAGTATAAATGGATGTGCATTTCGGAAGTTGTTTAGCAAATATTAAAGGAATTGCAGAAACAAAATTCGTTATTATTGTTTTATTCTGTGTTTTCTTTATCGATTTTTGTTGTATTTTCTGTATAGAAGTAGAAAACAAACAGTTACCTGGTCCCGCTTTTAACTTTGAATTTGAGTAGTTGTAGTTCAGTCATATTATGTTTTTGGAAAAGATTATGTTATTATTATGAGTGAATTAATTTTTTTCTTTAATTAAGAACTGTGATTACGTTGTAATTAAAAAAATTAAAATAAATTCAATCTGAAAATAATTTGATCCACCTTGCGGATACATAATGGTTCATAAATCAAGTTTAACTAGACGCGGAAACAAAATTAAAATCATGAATAAATTTTGTAATAATAAAATTTATGACTTATTAAAATATTTGAAGAATTCAACTCATAATTTTTCATATTTAACTTTAAAACTATTAATTTAACAATAAATTAAACTTAATATGGAACCTAGAAAAATGCATCATTTAAAGATTTGCAATATGTGAAATATTTTGAGATAATTTAATCATAAAATATTATTTATATTGAAAAAAAGTTTTTTTAAAGTCAGAGAAGTTTCCGACAAGACGATGAAAGACATTCAGATGGAATTGTTAATTAATTTTTAATATTTGCTTTTGTTTCTATAATTTTTAATATAACAAAAAAATATTTAAAAAAGTTCTGAACATTTTATTTCGGATGTAAAAATTAAGCCGTAGGCACTTCTGAAAATGCCTAATAAGTCACTTTTGGAAGATTCTTAGAAGCGTCTTCAAAAAACCTTCTGGAAGACTCTTTTATAAATACATATACATATACTTCACTTATCTTTCTTTTAATGTAATTATATTCTGAGATCGATTTATAAAAAGCTCATTTAAAAAAATCATACTAGTAGAAATCAATCTAATATAGGCGATAGTTAGAAAATGTATTGAAAAATATACATCTATATGAATGTTAATTAAACACTCAAAAAAATTTACATTTAGTGTTTTCCCATTTACAGTTTCCCAATAAAAATTTTTCTGAAATTCCAGTATATAAACAATGGGTTTCTAGGTTCAATTTCAAACTTCAAGTGTTGAAATAAACTTGTATTAGACTTTATTTCAATACCATATTCCAGTGAGAATTAAACTTGAACTCAAGTCGAACATAACAGTGTTTTGAAAGCAGATTTCAACCCTTACGCTAAAGTACAATTCAAATTAAAAAAACTAAAATATACAGTAGAATACAACCCTTCTGTAAAAGTATCATTCAAGTATTAAAAATAATAAAATTCAGTTTGTTCGTGCCACTTTTTTTATCGCACAATAAAGTGTTCACATCTCAGAGTTTTAGGTTTAATTGTTTGAAGACATTGCTTATGTGCTTCATTCCAAATTAATCCCGAATCTTGAATTTCGTTTTTCTGAAAATAGTCACCAATTCTTGAATTCATACCACAAAAAATACAGGTTACAAATATATCCCAATACTCCTTGATATATATATATATATATATATATATATATATATATATATATATATATATATATATATATATATATATATATATATATATATATATATATATATATATATATATATATATATATATATATATATATATATATATATATATATATATATATATATATATATATATATATATATATATATATATATATATATATATATTAAACTGGAATTTAAGTTGAATTCAAACAAAATTTTTGGAGTTCTTATTGGTTTATTAAAAACCTTTTCTCTAAATTAATAAACAAATGAAAATTTTATTGTTTTGTGAAGAAAATATTTTTGTTAATTTTTTATACTGTTATTTAAAAACACACTACATAAAACAAATATTTTCAGTCAAAGTTAAAATTTTCATTTTCCTTATGAATACTTAAATACACATACATATCTATATGGAAATCGTATACACACTTAAATTTTCTTGTCAAAAAAACTCAAAAAAAAATATTAAAATAACATTCAAATTTAAAACATAAAAATTAAAATTGGGTAGTAACTTCATAATATTTTGTAAAATAAGTGCAACTGTATACATTTTCTTTCAGCGATGTGCGATTTTTTGCCTGCCAAGCAGAATGTTTTTCAAATTGAATTTTTCTTCGAGAAAAAGGTAAGAAACTTTTTAAAATATGTTATTCAATACACGATGACCATTATCTTTTGTACATAATTCTATACAAGAATCAAGAGAAGAAAAATTAAATTTAAAGGGAATCTTGCAGGTTACAAAAACTACATCGCAATGTACATTACAAATTTTTATTTGTTTTTTTTTGGAAAATATTGAGTTTTATAAAATGATGTAACATAAATTATATTGTTTTTAAAGCTAAAATAAATATAAAACAGTAACTTTTTAGCATTTTTGTAGGTAGAATTTTTAAACTTGAAATAAAAGGGAAAATGTTTATTATTAGTGAAAATTTTAATCAAATTATCAACAATAATAAGTAACAAATTTATTTGTTAAGAGAATTTTTATTTGTTTAAATGTATTTTTCCTTTGATTTTTAGCTACATATTTTTTAAGTGTATTAAGGTATAAGACAAACATATGGAAAAGTTTTATAACTTCCAATAAAAAATAAAAATTTCAGATTGAAATAAAATTATCCCTGATAAAAAATATAAAAAAAATAAAATGAATTAAAAAATAAACTCTAATTGAGTAAATCATATCAAAAGTTTTATTAGCACCTTTTTTGGTGTAAATTGAATTTGAAAACATCTATAACAACTTAATTTGTATATTTGTAAACAAATCGAATAATACTAATAGTCATCTGGTATTTCAATATATGGAACTAATGCGTGTGAAAGTATCACATGTATCCGCGTTTAATCTTTTATAGTTGCTGGTAGCGTTGGATGAATGTGGAAATCAGAAATCTTTCAATTTTCAATTGGTGAATTCACAGCATCTCTGCTGGACTATTGCTATCACTTTTACACACAAGTAACGTAAATGGGTGGTGATGGAGATAAATGGATTATAAAAAGAGTCAATAAAAGCGTCGTTCACATTGTCATCATATGGTTCTATGTGTTATTGTATATTTTTTATTTCATGTTTTTCATGTTATTGGGCGGAGTCTGGAAAAGTAAGATGTGAGTTTTTAATATTTGTTAGCCAACACATACTTACTTACATACACGAGAGTACACAAACACACATAATATTTTGTTGTAAAAAATAATATGTGGTTCAATGTAACAACTTAATCTAAACTGCTTCAGTAGTATTTAACAAGTGATTAAGAACCGTTAAGTGAGATTAATTTTAACATTAAAATCTTCAAAGAAAAAGAAGAGGGATAAAATAATAATTGTAATTATAATCGTATAATCATGAGTCGTGACCTTTCAGCGGGTGAAGAAACAGAAATTGTAACATCAGATGATGAAATTGAAAGTTTTTGTGATTCAGAATTAAATTGTAGTGATGTTAGTGAGACAACATGTAATAAAATAGATCGCAATAATTCCTATGCGAAAATATCATCGAAATCGGATCGAAATTGTCCTTTTAGCATTGATAGCATATTAGGCCGATCAAATAAATTTAATGAATATCAATCAGATACGACGTCAACTAACAACAGCAACAACAACAATGCAAAATTAATTGAAAAAATTGAAAAATCACAATCAAGTCAATTATTATCCGCCGAAGCTTGTAAGTGTATTGAGATTATATAATAAATAAATTATATACATACAAAATAAAATAAAATAAAATAAAATAAAATCAATCAATAATGATATATTAATGAAACCGATATTAAATTTAAAAAAATGAACATGTGCTTTAGTGAAAATAATTATTTATTATAAATATTAAAATTTATTACGTTAAATTGTAAATTTTCTATAATTAAAGCTTAATATACTTTTTATTTAGTATATGAAAAGAGAAATCTAGAAAATATTGCCCTAAAACTTGACAATTGGTTTCAACAGTAATCCCAGTTCGAATCTCTTTATTATATCCTACACGACCATATATAGTGGGGGCACTGTTGCCATATTTGATTTATTGCCATTTTGACGATTTAAGCCAAAAATTTAAAGATTTTTCATATAAGTAAAATTATCTAAAGTCCGTATAATAATGATTTTGGTATAAAATCAATAAAGTCTTTTCAGTAACAATCAACTTACACATCGCTATCAGCGAGAACTTCAGTACGCAAAGGAAATGTTACAGCATACTTTTTACAGAATGTTAAACTCATTAAAATAAATATTTCAACATGGTGTCAATGATAATTAATGTTAAAGACTGAAGTAAAACAATACCTCTTGAACTGTACTGTGCCATTTTGTTTCCACTAGAAGTTTTGGAGAGTGTTAATGAATTGTTTAAAGACTTGAAAATCGTAAAAATCTTTCCAAATTATTTTCGCTTTAGTAAAAGTTTCAATTCATTCTCCGGATCATGTTTTATTCAAAACTCTTAAAATTTTTGTTACAATTGTTTAAATTTAATCCATTTTGGAGAAACAACTATATTTATAAGTAATTATAAATTTGACGATTTAACAATTTTTTTTCCTTTGTCCAAATTTAATTTGCAACTATGTGCGGGTATATATAAGCAGATGTGAGCAATGCAAATAACAGTGTTTCTTTTCTGTACGGACGCACTTCGAAAGTTCACTGTGATTTCTTTAAAAGAACTTCTAACAACATGCTACCTGATATTTTGTGTTATAGGCTTTCATTATGTTATAGCAGTGTTTCCGAAAACTAAGGAAGATTGAAAAATTTTAATAACGCTGAAACTATTTACACCATCCGGAGACATTGAAAATACTAAAAAGTTTGAGCCTTTTAGATCATGCAAATAATCAGATTCTAAACAAATTTTGTGTAGATTCGGTTCTTACATTGTTTTTAGATTTTTTTTAAAAAATATAAATTACAGATTTTATAACAACTCGATTGTGGGAAATATTTTATAAAGTATATCTAAAATAAAAAGATCAAAGTCACTCTGAATGTCCCAAATCATTAATATATAATTTTAATTTAAAAACACAGTGTGTTATTTAAAATTAATAAAATTAAATAAATTTAAAATCCTAATAAGCGATTTAATAACAGCAATTTTCAGAATAACTTTATTATCGGTTAGAGAGTTGCCAATAAACTACAAAATATTATGATAGGGACGAATGAGTTGTATCCTAATAAGTGCCTTATATCTCTAGATCTTATTTGCAAGGTGAAATTTAACTGAAAATTAAATTAAAAACAAATAAAAAAATAAAATTGAAACTAAATTGTATTTGTATACTACTTCTGTGTGTAACGCCAAGAAGGAATAATCTAAAGTATATATATATATATATATATATATATATATATATATATATATATATATATATATATATATATATATATATATATATATATATATATATATATATATATATATATATATATATATATATATATATTTTTTCTTTTTTTTTTAATAATATGTGTATAAAGTGTGTTTACAGTTAGTCCCATTGTTGTGGTGAAGATTCGTCATAGCCAGATTTAGTCATCATTTTACTATATTTGTCTATATTCTATACGGAATACCACTACTTGTGATGGTGGAACGTATTAAACAAAAAAAGATAATATTATTTTATGAAATTGAATTCACTTGATTATTCCCTAAAAACCTTTACGGGACACGCACCTGTGTTTGTATTTTTTAATTTTTCACACATTTATAAACGTTCAGTTTTAGTTTTGTTATTGTTCCAGAAGTGTAAACATTTTTATATTGATGTGTACATTGTTAATTGGGACAATTCCAATCTTATTGTATTCGAAGTGTTAAATGTAATCAGATTGAAGTAAAAATGCCCAACAAGTTGGAAAAATAATTATTTGTACTTGTAACGTGTTACTTAATGCAAATTAGTAAAATTTTACAACAAACTGTCTAGAGCAAATATTCAAACCCTATTTAAGAATATATTATACTTTATATTAATACCGGTTCTTAGTTTATTTATTTATATCTTGTGTATTATTCCAAAAAATTAATACATAATATAATTCAAATGGTGATTGATATGAATTGAGATGGTTGACGGAAGTCTGAGTATAAGAAATTATACGCGTATTTTATATATTTTTTTTTTGTATACTTGAGGAAAATTCTACAAAAAATTTTCCTTAATAATACCTACGTCATTTGGTTCAGTGTACTTCATATACATTTGTGGCGGAGGGTATTGAAAATTCGGCATAACCGAATATAGCATTTTTATTTGTGTATTTTTTCTTTTTCGTTCCTGTAATAAAATTATTTTTATTAATATAACCGATAAAAATAACTATAATTATAAATGCAAAAAAAAATATGAGAATAAAGAAACGTTATATTACAATAAAAATTAATATATTGGAACTACAAAATTTTAATTTGTTATAATAATCACTATTGTTATTAATGCAAAATCATAATGCGAATAATCACTTTTTTTAAGTTACGGTTATCCAGTAAATAATTTCCTTATACCTTCTCTTTAAATACATTAATAAGTTCCAGTTTATTTGTATGTGTAGTTTTCAACTCTGATTTTCAAAATGCCGAAGAGGTCCTCTAGAAGTTCAAGGTCAATAGATACAATATCCATTCCATTAAGTGATAACTAATCTTTGTCCAACATCGGCAAATGTTCATGAAAATAAAACAGGTCTAACTTTGCCACCTATTTAAGCACGTCCGATGCAGCTACTTTTCCTTCGGACTTCATATATGACATACTCCATCTGAATTAAATATGTGAAATCTTGATTTTCGACTAAATTTAACTATAGTTCAATCCATATGTTCTTTAGCAACATCCAAACTTAAACAAAAGTATGAATGTGAAACTATTGAATTCTTAATTTTGGATTTATTTGTTATAGAAATTTAAGATTTATTGTTGATCGAAACCTGTCATTTCTGTAATTTTAATAACTTCTTAAATTCTAAAAATCAACTGAAATTTTTCTAAATAGTCAAAAATTTTTTCTGTAGTATTTTTGTTTCAGTGTTTTTTTTTTGCAAATTTTAAATTTTCTTTAGTTCGGATAGCAATTTTCAAAGTTATTTTTGTTTTGGTTTACAATTATTTCAAATTGTATTGTAATAATTTGAATGTCTATAAAATTTTTTAAAGAAAATATATAAGTCAATAAATATGTACTTACTGGTGAAAAGTTCCTTAGATTTCAAAAAATATGTTTGTCGAAATAATTAAAATTTTCAAATTATTTATTAAAAATGTAATCTGTTCGAAACATTTTCATAATCACAGTAATTATCTAAATAAAAGCAATTAACTAAGATAAGTGTTGTATAATTAGAAATATTCAAATTTGGAAGCAATCCTAAATTTTGAATAATTTTTATAATAAAACGGTATCAGTACACTCATGCTACACTGCTAAGACATCTCTTTTAAACTCCTGGTGACTCAAAATAAAACAATAATATAATAAATATGTTATATGTTTAAGGATATACATAGAAAAAACACGATGTAAAATTAACTTTGAAAAAATTTTATTTTTCCGATGTTAATATCGTGATATTATATTGAGTTCATCATTATAGCCTGCACCATCATAGATGGTTAAGGTATAATGCGTTTATGCTTAAGTTTAAATATACTGTTCGACTCAGAATCATTTTCTGAGTCGATTTAACGATATCCGTTCTTTCATCCGCTTGTCTGGCTGGTAGGCTGGCTGTCCATGTAAACATTTTGAACAAAATGCAGATCGCAATTCTAGAGATATCTTGATGAAACTTGCCAAGTAAATTAATTTTGCAAGGACGATGCCTAATGAAATTGGTGATGATTATTTCACTTAGCCCCTACACAAATATTTTCCTCGGTATAGGGTTTAAAGCTCATAAAAGACCTGAATATAAAGTGATTTTATATTTATATTATTGGCACAAATAAGTATAATAGAATTCTTAAATGGTGCGCCAAATTATTCGGTTCATTATTTCTCATAGGTCCTAAAAAAATCACTTTGAAGGCCTTAAATCTTATAAATAGACAAATCTTGAGATAAGAATTTACGATTATCACCCTAGAAAAAGTACTTTTAAAACGAACATATAAATTTTTATGTACCATAATATACTGCACTCTTAAGCACGATCATTGATTTTTGATAGCTACCATTAATGACCGACTATATTTTTTACTTGTTTTTTTATTTATATTTATTTGTTATAAAAAAGTTTAACTGTGGTTATAGTTAGATTTAATAAATATTGTATTACACTTAAAAGACTCGAAATTGGGACCTGTAAACTCCATACGACTATTTAATCAATTTATTATTTTTCCTTAGTGTTTATATAGAAAACCATATATCTTAAGTTAAAATAAAAAAGAAAGGTACTGATATTATGGCATAAAAATAATTGTATATTTGGCGAAGTCGATTAGAACTAAACTAAGCTGAAAAATATCGAATTGAAGCTATTTCAGTTAATTTAACATTGTTTGTTTTTGTGTGTACCAAAAATTTTAAGAAAAAGGATATTTTCTTTTTTTCAATATTTAAAAACTGAATAAATCTCCAGCCAGACGTTTTTTTTTTTTTTTTCAATTTGTAGCATAGTGAAGTTAACACATGTGTGACTTAATTTTGTTGTTGTATTGGAGAGCTTATTCGTGTCTTTTGATCAAGATTAGACTATTGGACATCATGAGTACTCCAAAGTTGGGAACCACTAAAAAGGTTATGTAGGTAAAATCAACACAAAAAAACACACTGTAAATTTATCAACAAACTTTCCATTAATAATAAGTGTTCTTTTGTTTTTTTTTTCATTTTCGACTGTGGCGAATCTAAAATACCTTCCAACACAACATATTGTATATAATAAAATATCACGACATATAGTTGCCTTAGATTCGATGGAATTGTTTTATATTTTATTCCGGGAAGTTGAATTATTATGTCAAACTAATATCATATATTAAAAACAGTTTAAAAATGTTTATTCATTTCTTTGTCTTGAAAAAATTTTATTTTACATACGAAAAAGTTTAAAAATAAATTTATTCACAAAACAACTATAATTTCATTTATAATTTACTTGACTGAACAATTTTTAAATAAACTAAAAATGGTAAGTTTGAAATTCGTTTGAATGTATCAAAAACCAATTATGCTTCCAAAAAATTGCTTCGATCTTGTCCACATTTTTTATTTCGTTAAAAAATAATATAATGAAATAAAAAGAGATTATAATGAATATCTCTAGCGAGTCCAGAAAAAAAATAATCTTTTAATTCAAACAATTAAAATTTGTTGTGCTTTCTTTCCAATGTTCGTTAAAAATACATTACGAATTTTATATTTTTGTGTCTGAAGTATAGCACTTTAAATTAGATATCATTATATTAAATTTTAATGCAAATCCGTCAAAACGATCGAAAGATATACATAAATTTACAATAAATAATAGATTCTGCGCCGCTGTGATCGCTATTTAAGATTCCATTTTACAGAATATACTTTTTGGAATTAAAATTAATATTTATACCCTACATCACCATAAGTGCTTACCCCGGAATGTGGTTTTAAGATCAAAAAAAGATGTAATAAATTATACGAGGACAGTTTCCATGCATCGCTTTCGAATATTACTTTGAAATGCAAAATTTCACATTGCGTTGTTATTGTAATCATATTTGATTAGATTAAAACGAAATATAAGCAAAGATCTATGTTCGATCCACAATTTCCTTAACTTAAAACTTATTAAACGCACTGTTAAGTATTATTAAATTACAAACTATATTTACACAAAGGTCGTTTATTAATTTTTGTTTTTAATTAACATATTTTAAGAAAAAAAATCATAAACATTTCATTTTCAAAAATGAATTCCTTCAATGTTTTTTTTTTTAGTTTAGTAATTCGAGTTCCTTGATATGATACTCATATGAAGTTAATTTCTTTCAGCATATTTTGATTTTGGAAACATTTTAAACAATAATGTCACTTCAATACCAGCATATGACAAAAATATTAAACGTTTACATCCATTAATAAATTATGGGAGCCTAAATTCCACGCCTGTTATTTATAGCAATTGGATTGGAGTGCCAACTAAACCCATTATTGGAACACATTTCAATCATCTGCATCATCATCATTTAATGGGATTGCATGGTAAATTGATACACAAATTTTTTCACTATACCTGCTAAATGCATTTTCTTTAATTTTACAGCAAAACGATTCCGGAAACAGGGTATTGATCGAAAACCACGGCAGGCGTACAGTGCAAAACAACTTGAGAGGCTGGAGAATGAATTTAAACAAGACAAATATTTAAGTGTCAGTAAACGTATGGAACTTTCAAAATCACTGAATCTAACGGAAGTTCAAATAAAAACATGGTTTCAAAATAGACGAACGAAATGGAAGAAACAATTAACATCCCGTTTAAAAATTGCTCAACGACAAGGAGTATATGAAAATAACGTTTACTTAGGAAATGTTGTTAATGGTGTCAATATAGGAATGCCAAATAATTCGGTACCACCACCTACCTCCAATATTCCACCAATACTTCCACCGTACTATGCATCAGCATTTTGTTTTGCTAACAATTTGTTATTCCCAAAAGGATTACCTGTGGTTAATAATTATTACCCGATAACTTCTCCATGTGAAAATTCATCAAATTCCACCTCCTTAAACACAACGGATAATGTTAAGTCACCTGCTCTTATTATAAATCCAAGTCCATCGTAGCATTAATTTTTACAAATTTAAAAAAGTATATATTTTTTTCATTTATTCAATTTTATTTGAATAACGACATTTTTTCTTGTCTTCTTGTAAACTCGATATTTATATTTATTTCTTTTCTCCATTTTTTAGTTTAATTCAACTTTTAATTAAAACTCAGGTTTTTTCTTAAAAATTTGCATCGAATATTTAATTGTAATTTTGTAAAATGAAAATTTGAAGAAAAAAAACTATATTCAAATATTTTAGTCCTTAATCAATTGTATAATGGAATTATAAAATTATTGGAATTTTGGCAAATGCAACTAGAGTGTGTTCCAAAATTCGGTTCAAATTAAAATTTATTTAATAAATTTTGACATCCACTGATAAAGCGGGAAAAAATCTTTTAAATTTTATATCAATTTCAAAAGTATTTAAAATATGCATTTAAATAGTTTTAAATTAAGTTAGTTGTGAAACTTAAACGATACTCACTATCTATCTATCTATCTATATATATATATATATATATATATATATATATATATATATATATATATATATATATATATATATTTTTTTAACCGCTATATATATATATATATATATATATATATATATATATATATATATATATATATATATATATATGTATGTATATATATATATATATATATATATATATATATATATATATATATATATATATATATATATATATATATATATATATATATATATATATATCCTCGAACTTAATGTTTTCGATTTTACAAATTCGGTTCATAAAGCACCGAGATATGATCAATTCTTCCTTAAAAATTTAGTCCCATGTGGTTATTCTTATTTATAACTATAGGAAAACAATAACAGCGTTTAAAATAATGTTTTTTAGATAATGGCCATTCCATTAATGCTAGATATTAACAATTCTTTATTTTCCTTGTGGTTGTTGTTGGATATAGTATTAAAAACAATAACAATGTATGTTTTCGAGATTTTGAACGTTTAAGACATAATTTTTGTACTAGCAGATCGGAAATTATTAAGAGAATTTTTGACTTGAAAACATCACAGTAATCGGTCCATTACTTTTCGAGTTATAACCACGGTCGAATTTAACAATTTAACTTGTTTAGTTGTAGTTTCATTAAGTTCAATTTTGATTAAAATTTACGGGCTGCTTTTGCCTATTCAAATTTTTGTCTTTGAAAGTATGTATATAAAATTCGTCTATGGATTTTTTTTGGTAAGGTAATGGAGCACTAATACCTACAGTACTATGGATTTTTTATAGTCGGTACATTATTTCAAAAGCATGTCGTTTTAATTACGAAGTTGTCTCGATTTTAAAAACTGATCTCAAATATTAGAACTTTGTATTTACTGGACCTAGAAATTATGAATATACAGAATTGTTCGAAACCTAAATAAATTTTCCCACTAAGTATTTATTGTGTTATATCATCTTTTTATATAAATTAATGAAATACTTTATTATTTACTATTGTAATTATAACAAAAAAAAAAAAAAAGACAAAATGTATTTGAAAGTAAACTGTTCGCAACTTTCGCAATATTTAACATTTTGTATGATATTTTCCGTTTATTTTGAACTCAGGGCACTTGTCATAAATTGTTTAAGATTTATTATAGTAAATATTCAAAATTAATGTCCAAAATTAAAGTCAAATCCGGCGACTCCGGTGTCAACCCATGACTTTGATTCCATTAGCTGATTACTAATCTTTGGCCAACTTTAATTGATACTACAGGCCTTTCATTTTCATCTCATTATCAATGACATGGAGGTGGCAGTGTTTTGGTTGTAACGTGTTTTTCAGACAGTGTCCTTTTATAGATATGCAAACAAAAGTTGATTATTTTATTTCAGGATCTTTTTGGCCCCCTATATCTTATGCTATGATAGTCAAAGATAAGTTATCAGCTAATAAGATCCATATTATTAGCTGAGATAAATTATATTTTTTTAAACCACAAAATTATTTTATAAGATAAATTTATTTTTTGCTTTTAACCTTGATTAAAAGCCAATTTTTAAGAAAGATTTTAATAAAAATCAATATTTTTTTCACCATTTTCCATTCAAATCGAACAACCCAATAAGCACTGAAAGTTCAAACATTCAAGGGATGGAGAATTTTACTTGAATTTGGCAGTATACAGTACACAAACAATTTACATATGAAATATAATTGAATAATAGAAAATTATATATTTTCAAGCACAATTGACAAAACTTGAAGTTAAATTTCTATGTAACTGGAAAATACTATTGAATAAAAGTGTAATATAAGTTATTTTTAATACTTGAATTAAAATTCATGGGTAGAAATACACTTGGTTTAAATTTCAATTTCAGCCAAATTAGTTATTAGGAATAGTTTCGAAAGTTTTGCAATTTTTCTATTCGGGATATATAGCAGATAGGCGTGTACCAAACCCAGGATTTTCATAAAACGTATTTTCCCAATTAGCATTTTTTCTAGGAATTCAAGCGCAGAACACAGACATGAGAGTTAAAAAAATCATAAAAGAGTCCATACTTGATGATAAATCCCAAACAAGAACTTCTCCGGAAATTTTTAGTCATATAATTAAAACCTAAATTAACCAAATATTAAATTACTAAGGTATTCGGGCTCGATCAGTTTATAATTACCCTTGGGACTATTATAAGTAAAGCTGATTAAAAAACAAAATAAAACATTTTCGTATTAATTGCTATTAAAAATGTTATATCAAAATATGAGTAATACTTCTAAAAATATCTTTAAAGATATAATGAAATTAAAGAAAATCGTTCATAACAAACATTCTTATGTTTTGGGGTCACTGACAGTTGCACATTTAAATCCGTTTGCATTTAATTATAAATAAATAAATAAATAAATAAATAAATAAATAAATAAATACATAAATACATAAAAATGAATTTCAAAATTGTTTTATATATGGGTTTTTCATTCGTTTGCACCGAATCGACTTTACTGATTTTAGATAGCGATCTCCGTAGGGCAGTTATGAGCATTCATGCCACATTTTATTGAGATTTGACGATTAAAAGAGAAGTGAGTATTCGAACAATAGACAGACAGACAGACAGACAGACAGACGGACGTAGATATATCGGCTCAGATTTCTGTAATTTTCACTTTTAGTATGAACTTCTTAGCATTACCCTTTATTCTTGCATACAATATTTGGCCGAGCCCAGTTTTTTACTCTCAATATATTTCTTGTAAGTATATAAGATGTATTAAACCAAAGGTGTCTATCCACACTGCTATACATACACTTAATTTTAATTTAAAAACATGAAGATCTTCTCGTATTGAAATTATTGCCTTAGTTTTGATCCATGATAATTTATATCTGTTAATGGTAAATAAAATTTTATTTGGATTCATGTTTTACTTGAATTGAGTATTTTAAGGTACAACAAGTGACAAAAAATAATAAAAAGGAAAATTGAGGCAAATTTCTGAGCCGGTCGGCCATTTGACATTGCAATACTTTTATCCGGTGCGCTTTGCTGCACAAAAATTCTCCTCAGTCCTAGACTTCGAAAGAAATTTCAAGAAATCAAAATGACGTGTATTAAAAAATGTAATAATCTATAGATATTAAATAATCAATATTTACTTTATATGGAGGCTACTTTCCTCACCCTGAATCTATCCGTTTTCATTAAATTGTAAAACTTATTAAATTACCACATTTTTTATTTGACGATTAAAATAGAAGTTTTCGAACAATAGACAGACAGACAGACAGACAGACAGACGGACGTAGATATATCGGCTCAGATTTCTGTAATTTTCACTTTTAGTATGAACTTCTTAGCATTACCTTTATTCTTGCATACAATATTTGGCCGAAGTTTTTTACTCTCAATATATTTCTTGTAAGTATATAAGATGTATTAAACCAAAGGTGTCTATCCACACTGCTATACATACACTTAATTTTAATTTAAAAACATGAAGATCTTCTCGTATTGAAATTATTGCCTTAGTTTTGATCCATGATAATTTATATCTGTTAATGGTAAATAAAATTTTATTTGGATTCATGTTTTACTTGAATTGAGTATTTTAAGGTACAACAAGTGACAAAAAATAATAAAAAGGAAAATTGAGGCAAATTTCTGAGCCGGTCGGCCATTTGACATTGCAATACTTTATCCGGGGCACAAAATTCTCCTCAGTCCTAGACTTTCGGGAAGAAATTTCAAGGAAATCAAAATGACGTGTATTAAAAAAATGTAATAATCTATACTATTAAATAATCAATATTTACTTTATATGGAGGCTACTTCTCCCTGAATCTATCCGTCTTACATTATTGTCCAGTAAAACAGTTCCTTGAGGAAGTCAATTGAGACAAAAATGAAAATTCTCGCTGTTACAATTCTTAAGATATTCTATAATCAAATTACTTAATATATTATGTATTAATTTATTACAAACAATTTAACGTAAGTCTTTCCTCAGTTCTACCAACATTTCGTAAATGTAACTTAAATATGGTATTTAAATTGAATAATATTCTTCAACATTAACAATTTATTGTTATCAATTTTAATAATGCATTATTCAAATTGAATAAAACTTATTCAAATTTACCACATTTTTATTAACGAATTCAAAATAGTAATTTTTTCCAATAATATGGGACGACATAAAAATTTCTTTTAGGGTTTTTCAGAACTGACCAACCGAGTAATCAACACTCAACAGGAATGTTGTTTACAAATAAAATATGAACATGAAAGAACCTTAATTGTCCACAAAAGCGTTGGAAATAAGAAAATATTATTTGGCAAAATTATGAGTTTTGAATAGTGGTTCATTGATAGACTGTACTTTCAAAATTTGTTTCATAGGTATATAGCATAAGGAAAATTATCTATCATATTCTCAGTCAAGAACCATGAGAATCAAATAGAGTCATGATTTAAAATGTCAAATGAAATATATATATATATATATATATATATATATATATATATATATATATATATATATATATATATATATATATATATATATATATATATATATATATATATATATATATATATATATATATATATATATATATATATATATATATATATATATATATATATATATAAGATAGAAAGCATATATTTTAATATATTTCTTTATATTTGTACGTAAATGTGTTCGTTGTAAAATTTCGCGACATTGCCGTTTCATTTAAAAAACCCCTTTTAGTTTTCATCTAACTTTTAGTCAAAACGGATTGTTTTTGTCATCTATCTTCTCATTCTATAATTTATAATTATAATTATATAGTGTGTTTATTACCATTTACATAAATATTTATTTATGTATATAAATCATATAAAATATTTTTAAAATAAAATGATATTAAAAAACCATTAAACAATAACTTAAATAATTTATATCCATAATATTCTTTAAAAAATGCGTGAAGTGAAAATTAATTTAAATGTATTTGTGAGTTAAACATTTTCTTTACAAAGTTTTGTGGAAATTTGAATTTTTAAGATTGAATCAAAAAGAAAGAATAACAAAAATTAACTAATTATTTAATATTTGTGCACGGAAAAATGATTGTTATGTAATAGAAATGTATATAAGATTATTGTTTAGAAAAAAATCTATATTTGCTTTCAACTACCTTGATCTGGTACACCACGGGAATATAATATAAAATGAATTTTTATAATTAATTTTAAGTGACGAATAATTTAATTTAAAAAAGGAACTATGAAATTTTATTTTTTTTTTACATTTTACAGAACGTATACAAAAACATACACAACGATACATATATTTAACTTGAAAAAATATCCACTGACGATATTATTCACCACAATACATACAAATAATACATACATAAATACATACATACATACATACATACATACATACATACATACATACATACATACATATCTATGTATGTAAATACCTAAATTGTATTTTGCAGATTCAATACTTTTGATGACATTAAACTTGAACGCGTCCGAAGATCACGTTAAATGAATGAAAATTGCAGCAAGAATAACATGAAATCTTGTTAATGAGGAATTTCTTTTTTGGCAACTACAATAACATTTAATGCATTTGATTATTTAGTTTTAGTTTTCATTCTTATTTTCTCGTTTTTTATTTATTTTTGTCTATCTTTTTATTTTGTTTATTTATTTATAATTTAATTTTAATTTTGTGACGCAGTGTTCTATTGTAGGATATAAAAAAATGAAAAACAAAAACTATATTTTATATTGTTTTAATATACCCTCTACCACCACGAGTGGTATATTAACGTTGTCATTCTGAGAATTCTTCTAACAACTTCATAACTGAGTGAGATTCAGTTATGTCCGTCTTTTTGTTGGAAACCTTGTCACGTCTTGAATAATAAATTTGAATACAAAAGTAAACCCTAAGAAACTATATTATGTTGGGGTCATTATTTGACATAGCTTAAATATATGTTAATAATTTCGTTAATACCTTTCCGAAAAACGGGGTTTAGCATATAAAACTATTTAATAAAGACAAATTATATTGAAATTCGACAAATTTTCTACTTCTCCTGAATATATGTTATTGATTTGAACAATATCGGTCCATATTTTGCTATAGTTCCCATATAACGCCCCTTCCTGGTAAAAGTCCATATTTTGTATAAAACTCTTAAATAAATCCCAATTTGTGTTAAAAATTCGCAACAATTATTTTTCTATCTTTAATATATATTATTAATTTGGCCAATATCGGTCCATATCTTCCCGTAAAACAGTTAAATGCTTATAAAACTAGTAAATATTGACCAATCCTATTGAAATTCGGTCCATATTTTACTCTAGCTCCCACAATCCTTTCTAGTTTCTTTTCCTTAACGTTATTTATTTTAATAAAATAGCCCATTAAAATCTATAAATCAATATATGTAGGCAATTTCAAAAATATGTTGCCATATTTCATTGTTTTCCCTTGAAACTGATGAACGAATAAGTTCTTTGATGCAATATCTTCTACGTATGCTAATTTTTGCATCATTTTAGTATTGGAGGGTATTTTAGATTTGGGACAGTCAAATATAGCATTATTATTTATTTTATTTTTAATTAAGATTGTTAATAAATTTTCTTTATTGTAATGTTGACATTAAGTATTCTTTTCTGCGATAATAAAAAAATTGTGATTAATTCAAAAAACTTTGGTCACAAGTTACCTTTTTACAAATTCTGAATTAAAATTTTATACTTATATTCATATTCAATTTTAATTAATTTGTTTAAAGCATTTTCTATGAAAATGTTGTTGTTATCCATATAGTTTTAGATGGATAATTAATTGTCATTCCCTTTCGTGCATATACTTTCTCAACTCCTTTTAATCCATAGTAAACAATGAGAAATTATTATTTTTTTTTAAATAAATCAGTTACTTTCAATTATCCTAATGGATTTGCTTTAAAGAAATAAAAAATTTTAATGTCAGAGGTACTCTCAGTGTGGGTAGCCATAATATAATTGTACCACAGAAATATATTTTTTTCAAGTTTTAATTAAATTCTTAATTTTAAAAAAGAAGGTCCGCCTTTATAATAAGTTAAAAATATGAACACAATAACCTATAATTATTATAGCCTCCACCACCACAAGAGAGTTATATTCAATTTGTCTGAGTTCATTTATCTATGGCGGTCTGACTGTCTGTTATTAATAGGTAATTCTTATCTACCACATGTGGATGTTATTAATGATTCGGAACACTCGAATATAGGGTGTTTAATGAAGTAACGACTAATTCTCGTATGTCTGAACAAAAGTCTGAAAAAGCCAACTGTATAATGTTTCAGACATGACAAATTATGAAACGGTATGAGAAGAATTTGATCTTATAATTAGTACAAATATAAAACATATTTTCTTAAAATATTTTAACGACACTCTCATATACGAGAACTTTGTGACATTTGGGATGACTTGCGGTATAAAAGGTTGTATATAAAGGGCTATAGGAAATTATGTACCAAACCCCGCTGAATTTGGAACTGTGTTTTCTGGTTAAATAAGCATTAAATGTATGAAATATTATGTCAATACAATTTTTGAGATTTATGCACTATTAGTGTGTGGGACCTACACCGATATTCAGGAAATTTGGACTAGGACATGATTTATTTGTCAAAAACATAAGTTGCGACCTCTACAGTGTTTACAACATTTACACGGAAAACATTATTTTAATCCAATTCCAAATTCTTTTCGCACTTTAATTAATTTATATTCAAAAGATTCACATCTCATGCAAATATAGCTTCTTTTAATTTAATATCTTTATTAATTAATATTTTATTATAATTCAAAAAATTTTAATTTCCACCAATGTGCTTCTCGAAATGTAAGATCGGACTTGTCCAATTTCAACACATCCCAATTAACATTACAAAATTATAATGGTACACACTTCTTCTATCAATATATAATAAATTTTATGCAAATCCATCCAGCCGAACAAAAGTTATAAATTAATTTCCGTACATTGGTTCTGATCACAATTTCTTCAATTTGCATCTTCAAAATATTTTTAACTCTTCTCTAATAATTTCTTATGTTATATGTTGTCAAAATTAATTTAAAAATGCGTTGTTCCAACCTAATCAACTTTTTATATCACGCTCAATATCGTTTGTTCCTTTAGTTTCGCTAAAGAGGTTCTTTATGGAATTTAAGTCCGTAAAGTACAGAGACCAATTCAAAACATCAAGCATATTAGTAAATAATGAATCTTTTACCAGCTTTGTCAGTGGCACTCTACCGTATTACAACAGAAGTTCATATGTATTTCCTACTCTGCATAGTGTAATGTATGGGTGGCAAAAATTTCCATTAAAACAAAATGATCGAATTTTGAGTGGATGAAATCAAGGAGAACGTTAGAGCAACGAAATCAAATAAAACTTTGCAATCAATTATACTTTGAATACTTTGATACCCTGGGTATCTACGGTGCCTTGCAGCTTCCTAAGTTTTGTTTCTATAACGTTATTCATTTTGGATGAACTAACCTGAAAATTTAGTTCATTTAGTATGAAATAAAGCAATTTTTATCCCTACGGAAACCTTTCAAGTGAGTTAACTTAGAAGTTGATCGAAATTGACTTCTACTGTTTCCCCAATAATCTTATTCTTTAAATTTGTCTCGAAACTACTTTTTATTTATGATTCATTTATTTGATATGGAAATTTGGGATTTATCATTATAGTATAATTCTTAATAATTGTTACTATATATCAATTGTTATGGGACCAATTTTTTATTATTTTATTTAATTATTTAAAACAAATAGGACAATGTTAAAATTTTCTATATGAGTATTAATAAATAAGATGTACAATTCGCGTTAATCTATTACATTTAAGGAAAAATTCATTTTAGGAATCCAGTTAAAAACCAATTAATATTTTCAATAAGTTCCTCATTTAAGTTTATTTTTTATATAAATTCTTGTTTAAATTATTAAATATGTTATAATAAAAATTTGATTCCATTTATATGGAAATCTATTAATATTTTTCAGTTCTGATTTGCTATTAATGTAAAGTTTTACCCAAAAAAATCTTCACCTTTTTATTTATTAAAAGTAAAAAATAAATAATAAGAAATTTATCGTCGGTCTAGCTCGACTATATTAATTATTTCTAATTGTAGGAACATATTAAAAATTCCAATTGTAAGGGACTTCCGCGTGTCCAATCTCAAAATTAGATAAACTTTTTTATTTGCGCAAATTTTCATTAAATTTTCTGTAACAGTTTAAGAGATATTATGGGTACTACCGCCACTCGTGCTTTATTCTAAATCTTTGTTATTAACGTTTAATTAACTTGCCTAATTTCAAGAAATTATCTTGAAAAGTTTATGATATATGCGATTTAAAAGCTTTGTTTAGGGAGATACCGCTACCTCCAAAATTTTTGAAAATAAAAATGAGATATTATAAATATTTCATCTCTTTAAATTAAATAATTTAAAACACTTATAATGTTACCATGTAGTGAAATCAATACATATACATATATTATCAAATTCTATGTATGTAACAAATTGAAACTTTTGAAACTTATACAAAATATTTATATAATTTTCTTTTCGTAATAAACTTTATTCTAAATTTCTTGAATTTTTTTTCGTTATTGATAATTTCAGTCATGATAACACCCTAAACATGATAAAATATAAACTGCTGGGTTCATAACAAATACTTAGTATATATATATATATATATATATATATATATATATATATATATATATATATATATATATATATATATATATATATATATATATATATATATATATATATATATATATATATATATATATATATATATATATATATATATATATATATATATATATATATATATATATATATATATACCTACATAAAAATATGTGCTAGTAAAAGTATATAAATATATATTTATTCCCAGCAAACATTACGATAATATGTTATCATACATTATAATGTATATAGAATATAACAATTTTTAAAGTGTATACTTATTATTTAGACTAAACTAAACATTAATATTGAAACAAAAACAATCCAAAACACCATGATTTCTGATTATTTCTCACAAAATTATGATTCCTCATAATTTGTTTACATCAATTTTAACATTAATTTTTAGTTGCGTCAAACAGACTATTATATTCTCTGAATCCTTCGGACGAAATTTAATGAAATTTTATGGATATAAACTTATAAAGAAGAAATTTTTAATGTAAATAACATGAAAAATTAAAGAGATAAAAGAGTATATGTAATCATGATTTAAAAGATCCTAACATTTCTTCTAACTACTAACTAACTAACTAACTAACTAACTAACTAGGAAACAATAACAATAACAATAATAATAATAATATTAATATTAATATATAAATGCACTTTAATCAATTTTCATGAAAATTTACTCTAAAAGTGATTCAGAAAGTCATTCTGAATCGAACGGTAAACTAAAGAACGCATTTGTTTGGCACTTATAGATTCCTAAACTAATGAACCGATTTTGCTGAAATTTTGACAGAATGATCCCCATATACGCGGAAGTAACATAGGCTATAAAAAATTTCGATAGAACCAGGAGGAAAGGTACCCGCACATACCATCGAATATCTAAAGAAATATAACAGCGAAAATTTTCAAATTTGGTTTCAATCACTCTTTCAAGAAACTCTTTTACTAGACAAAATGTAGGACGGATAGGATCAGGAGGAGAGGTAATCCCCATACAAAGAAAATATTGAACATCAAATGTCTAAATAACTACTTCAATCGAGAATTTGGTCCCAATAAATTTTACAAGAAACTATTTTACAAGACAGAATTTGGAGCGAAAAGAATCAAGAGGAATATTGATTATCGAATATTTAAAGAATTATAACAGCGAGATTTTTTGAATTTGGTCTCATCCGCTTTATCAAGGAACTCTTTCACTAAGCAAGGATCATTTTTACTGGCCAAAATTTTGGACGGATAGGACCATGAGGAGGGGTTGCATTCACTTTATAAGAGCGGCAAAGCGCATCGGGTCTAATCTAATTCTAAATAAAAATATTCATAACTATTTAAACACCTTTAGCAACATCAATATTACTTACTGATTAAAGATAACTTACATAAAGAGAAAAATTTATTTAAAAGTTCTCGACCCCTCGTAAAGGAAGCGTTGATTTGTCTGCTGATACTATTTCTACATTTAAGGCTCCTCCGGAAGTAACTAAGAAGTAGCGTCCTGTATATCAAACAACAATAATAACATCCAATTGTGTGAATGGATAATATTCATAAGAATGTGTACAAAAATATACGTTATCATATATAAAGGTCGTCATGGCCCAACCCATTAATGGATATATCCTTAATGTTGTCGTAGTGGTCGTCAGCTTATGACTTGATGGCGTTCGTAAAATTTTTTATATTCTTATTATTATTTTGTTTTTTATTAGTTCTATTGTGACATGGAAAGAAAATAGACAATTCCTAGCCATTTCCTTCAACACAGTTATTGCGACCGTGAATTATGCTCAACGTTTCTTGTGGAAACGTTTTGCACATACTTTTTTGGGAAAATGGACATTCGTTGTAGGGGTCAACAATCAAACAATATAAAAATTTTTAATTCGTGTACGAGTTCATACAATTTTAAATGACATTTAATCGAAAATTAAAAATTCGCAATATGAATGAATGTGTATACAAATAAAAGTGTTAAAAAATAAAAAGGACAAAATAATTAAGTCAAGTTATTGTTTGCTTAAAAATATTTAAAACATTTAAAAGAAAAATAAAATTGTGTAAATTGTAAAATAGTAGTTGTAATTGTATCTCATTTATATAAGTAATAATGCCGATTCATTTATACTAATATAAATTAAAAAAATGAAGGTATAACTAGTTTACTACCAAATTCATTAATAACAACATTTTAAAAAAGTTTTATTATTTTCCACGCCCCCTCTACATTTTTCAATATAAAAATTTAGTATGTAATTTGCAATATTTCATTAATATTAATGTACATGCAAATGCTATTTAAAAAACCAAAAACTGACGGTTCGAATATTCGACATGCCGGTTAACCAGTTTTTAAAGACAAGGGCTCTTTTAAAACTTTTCACAATGATATTCAGCTTCCGTTTGTATATATATTATATTATATTATATTATATTATATTATATTATTATTTATATTATATTTATATTATAATTATATTATATCTTATATTATATTTATATTATATTTATATTATATTATATATATTATATATTATTATTTATATTATATTATATTTATATTTAATTATATTATATTATATATATATTATATTATATTATATTATATTAATATTATATTATATTATATTATAATTATAATATATTATATTATATTATATTATATTATATTATATTATATTATATTATATTATATTATATTATATTATATTATATTATATTATATTATATATATTATATTATATTATATTATATTATATTATATTATATTATATTATATTATATTATATTATATTATATTATATTATATATATATTATATTATATTATATTATATTATATTATATTATATTATATTATATTATATTATATTATATTATATTATATTATATTATATTATATTATATTATATTATATTATATTATATTATATTATATTATATTATATTATATTATATTATATTATATTATATTATATTATATATATTATATATATTATATTATATTATATTATATTATATTATATTATATTATATTATATTATATTATATTATATTATATTATATTATATTATATTATATTATTATATTATATTATATTATATTATATTATATTATATTATATTATATTATATTATATTATATTATATTATATTATATTATATTATATTATATTATATTATATTATATTATATTATATTATATTATATTATATTATATTATATTATATTATATTATATTATATTATATTATATTATATTATATTATATTATATTATATTATATTATATTATATTATATTATATTATATTATATTATATTATATTATATTATATTATATTATATTATATTATATTATATTATATTATATTATATTATATTATATTATATTATATTATATTATATTATATTATATTATATTATATTATATTATATTATATTATATTATATTATATTATATATATTATATTATATTATATTATATTATATTATATTATATTATATTATATTATATTATATTATATTATATTATATTATTATATATATATATATATATAATATAATATAATATAATATAATATAATATAATATATATATATAATATAATATAATATAATATAATATAATATAATATAATATAATATAATATAATATAATATAATATAATATAATATAATATAATATAATATAATATAATATAATATATTATATATTATATTATATTATTATATTATATTATATTATATTATATTATATTATATTATATTATATTATATTATATTATATTATATTATATTATATTATATTATATTATATTATATTATATTATATTATATTATATTATATTATATTATATTATATTATATTATATTATATTATATTATATTATATTATATTATATTATATTATATTATATTATATTATATTATATTATATTATATTATATTATATTATATTATATTATATTATATTATATATAATATAATATAATATAATATAATATAATATAATATAATATAATATAATATAATATAATATAATATAATATAATATAATATAATATAATATAATATAATATAATATAATATAATATAATATAATAATATAATATAATATAATATAATATAATATAATATAATATAATATAATATAATATAATATAATATAATATAATATAATATAATATAATATAATATAATATAATATTATTCAAAACCTTCAAAACCCGGTAGAACATTATCATCAAACCGTTACATACATCTGTTCCAATGCCTTGTATCCAAACCTCCAAATGTGGCCGACTTTAACGTAACAAATATTATTTAAATTAGATAAGTAAACATATTATAAAAAATACATATGAATTTATTATAAACGTCTAGAAATATTAAGTAGAGTAAGTGTATTCGGTGTGTTATCATATCTATGTAATATATTACTGTTACTGCTTGAAGCACTTATAAATTCGTATATTTTCATATTCATACAACGAAAAATAAAGTTGGCTTTGTGGTGGTAGAGGATAATAGTTTGTTGTTTATAATTTTTTTAAAATGTTTCCAAAGGTGCATTTTAATTGCAATGTCTTTTTAAGACTTTACATTTCAAAATATTACAAAATAAATTGTTAATTAACCTAAAAAATCCAAAAAGTTTAATATTATAATAAATTCTTAACATTTTTTTATTATAAAAATTTTAAATTAATTAATTAATTTGTTATTATAACAGAAGGTATTTTGACAAATTTTATTTCTATAACTGATTAATATTTAATAAAATTATTTTAACAAACATAAAATTTCATTTTCGTGAATTTAAAATGAAAAACTTATTTATGTGAGAAATAAATTTTATTCAACGAATAAATAAGTACACATAGACATACGTGCACAGTACATAACTTTTTTCTCGTTGTTTATTTTGACAAGTGTAAACCAGTGAAATTTGTTTCTTGTGAATGGAGTTAAATAATAACAAGTATTAAGGCTTATACATTTGTATAAAAAATATAAATATAAATTTAAATATAAATATAAATATAAATATAAATATAAATATAAATATAAATGTTACAAGTATTTAATTAAAAAATAAAATAAAAAGTTTTACATGCTAATAAACTTTATATTGTCCCGACGGAGCCAATCAACAATTCAATCAAACTGGAGGGCGATAAATGTGAACCAATTTACAAATATAAATACAGGATGAGTAAGTTTCTAATCTACTATGCCTATATATAAGTATGTATGTATGTATGTATGTATGTATGTATGTATGTATGTATGTATGTACGTATGTGCATATGTCAATAATTATAAAAAAAATGTTTTATAATTGTATTGTGATATTAGTATTAGTAAATATGAAATAATATGTATGTGTGTATCAAATATACACGCTATGCGTAAAGCAAAAAAAAAAAAAAAAAAAAAAAAAGAACAAAAAAAAAGGACTCATCTACATTTACATATCTTCTTACATATACAATTGATTACTTTTATTTACTCTCAAAAAAATTATGTATGTAAAATCAAAGGAAAAATATATTTAAGACATATGAAATTTCTTTTGAAAAGCTTACTACTTACATTTTCATTTTGGAATAAAGAAATTTGTTGTATATTTATTTATAAATTAATTTTTTTTCTTTTATTTCAAATTTAAAAATTCTAACTATAAAAAAATTAAAATTACTATTTTTTCATTTATTTTAACTTTTCAAAAATTACCCTCATTAACACTAGAAACGACTGTTTTATCATTTAATAATAATAAATATTTTCCACTGCTAACAATTAAAATATCTTTTATATTACTTTTACACATTTTTTTAAACAATTTCTAAAATACTCTTTATTCTATATTTTTCTTCTGATTTTTATATGGTGAATTATTTGAAATTTTATTATTAAATTTTGTTATTTTATTCTTCCGTCCGTCTGTTTAGCTGTCTGTCCATGTAACCGTTAGAAATATCTTAATTAAATTTCACACGGTCATAGCTAAAATATTTGGGAGTTCAGGCATCTATGTGGTCAGTGGGGTAGTCGGTGATCTTCTTCATTTATGAATTAAGACGAAACAAATTTTGTATATAGATATTACACACAGAAAAAATAAATGATAGATAATAAATGGATATTTAACATTGTTTTACAGTAAATACAGATTTGCGAGAATGTTCTTAAAATTTTACTTTTTAATATTATTTAATACCGAAAGATTCTAATATTTACCATATTATTTCATCACAAACGTAAAAAAATTTAATTTAAAATAAATGCAAAAAAATATTCAATCTCAAATCAACTATGTTCAACGTTCATGTATTTTTCTATGTGTACTTGTAAATCTCTATAAAAACGTGCACATAAGTTATATCTTATAGTTTCAGAGATATTCATGGCGAAAAAGTTATTTAAATTGAAGCTTTGAACATAATCGATTTTTTGCTTTTTTCCAAAGGGAGGTTTTATAAAAAATGTGTGTAAACTTAATTTGAATTAACTCAGGACAAATATCTACCGGAGGCCCTATCATATGTGGTGAATTTTTAGGGCGTATATTTTTTGTCATGTTGTTAAATCTCAAAGCGGACGGCCCTTGTAAAATTTTTATAAATAATATGATAATATTTTTTATTCCCTTATTCATGAATAAGTACATATATTTTATACTGCAATATTCAAAAAATTACTTAATACTAAGAAAACAAGATTTGTCTCACTTCATAAATTAATTTTTGGCGAGTTTTTACAAAATCATTACATAGACATTAGAAATGACCATGTGAGATTTCATTAAAATATCTCAAACGATTCAAAAGTTGAAGAATTTTTTAAATCGATTTGGACACACTGAGCGTTGTGAATACTTTGAGAGACATTTCTATGAAATTTGGTATATATGATTTAATGAAAGTAATGACAATCGATCTTATATTACATGTAGCTTACAAACTAGTGTCCTTCCGAATGGATATTCGTCTTAAAAAATATTTTTACCTTGAAAAAATGACGATTTCTGCATATTGAGGTCATTGCTTCTCTTTTATTCTAATTGGACCATATATTTGGACCCTAGCCTAAACTTGATAAAAACTGAAAGTTGGCTCTACGCATTTATCAAGTTGCACAGTGAATGCTAAAGTATTCAGAATGAACTGAAATTTGGTTTAATGATAGTTGAAAGCATCAATATTAAAAAGTATAATTCCAAAAAATATTTGAGTTATGATAGACCTCTCCAGAGGGCGCAAAAACATATTAAATTTAACAAATTTCGCTTAAAAATACACTTTTATAAGGTCCAAAATTTACTTCTCTAAATGATATTTGATTGCTTTAGTTTTTTTTCACTGGCGATATTTTTTCATTTCATGAAATTTTAAAATAAAATTAGGGGAATATTTATTTTAAAAAAAGGACATAAACATGTATTTTTAAATTCTTAATTTTTTGATGTAAATTAATTACACATACTTACAGATTAATAATCAGAAGAGAACAGCTGCTAGTTTTTTGTTAATTATGAAAAAAAGTTTTTTATAAACGTAAAATCTTCCTGCAATTTCTACACTAATTTCACATAATGCTGAATATATGATTGGTACCATTATCCTTCTTCCGATATTAGAGACTTATAATAATACCATATATAATTCAAACCACAAAAAAATAATTATTAAATTTTTTTTTGATTTTTTTGGTCATAACTGTGGATCATATTTTATATTTTTACTTCAGAAAATATGGGAGATGTCTGAATATATAGCTGTATGTAAGTTTTCAAAACTATGGGATGAATACTTAATTTTTGCTTCGGATAATTATTGAATCATTTATCCCTTCCGTTTACAGTTTCTGTACTAAGAAACTTATGTTATTTTTTCTCTACGATATAATGATACAATCCTCTTTACGCTACATATTTTGTATTCCTCTAGCAGAACCAACTTCACTCGGCGTTATGCATTTCTAAACCCTCTCCGAGTTTAAGTTTGCTTCAATAGGGATGGGTTAGAAAATAGGATGGAGTTTAATTTTTTTTCGTCTGACCATATAATCCACAAATAAGGCAATATGTACTACACTAAAAAAATATGTAGATTAAATCAACAGAAAAACTCATTTAAAACCAATGAAATTACTTTTAAAAAGCTTATCGCTTATACATTTTCAATTAAAACAAATTAATTTGTATTTATTCTTGAATGTTAATTTTTTACCAACAATTTCATTAATAAGTGCTTTTTCATTTATATCAATTTTAAAAATTCTACTTTGAGAAATTTAAAAATTAATGATTTTTCAATGATTTTTAAACTACCAAAAAATAAATACTTTTAACGTTTATTTATTGTTAAAAGTATTGCAAATAAGTTCTTAACTATTACATTCATATGTAAATATACATGTACTTCAAGTACCATAAAAGTAAAAGAAAAAATGACTTGCTTTCGCCCATTCATCTCAATCTATGCACCAGAAAATGTAGCTGCGAATTCTATAATGAAAGTGTAATTAATAAAATTTTACATAAATATATTGTTCTGATATGTATCTTATCATTTCAAAAGCAATAAATTTTTGACAAAATGAGTGGGATAACTTAAATCGACCATGATACTAAAAATTTTTAATTTCAATTAAAACGTACCACATTTTATATTTTTCCATTTCTTGAAGGAATATAAAATATTTTTATGTAATATTTTTTATTTTAGATTTTTTCAACATTATTTTGTATAAGACAAAAAGTCACAGTCATTAATAGGTTTTTTTTTAATGAAATGTTAAGAAGTTGAAAAATAAATTTGCCACACACACAATAATTTAGCCCACAGTGAACTATTATTTAAGGAATATAAATTTAAATGTCTTAAGTAAACTGTGCTATCGTTGTAATATTAGTCAACAATGTTGTTATAATAAAAGCAAAAAACAGAATTTAGAAACTACTTTATTGGACGAAAAGGATCAAGTATATTTAAAGGAAAATAAGCCAATAAGTTTTTTTTAAGGTAAAAAAGTAAACATTTCACAAAACTATATATCTGTTATTTACATAGTTTAGTGCAAAAATAGGTCATTGATTTTATGCTTTTAAAAATGGTTATATAGTTTTTTTTCCAAATTTTAAAGAAAAACCATTATTACCATGTGCATAAAAAATATATAATATAATATAAT
The DNA here is from genome assembly GCA_004302925.2 of Cochliomyia hominivorax. Classification (NCBI taxonomy): domain Eukaryota; kingdom Metazoa; phylum Arthropoda; class Insecta; order Diptera; family Calliphoridae; genus Cochliomyia; species Cochliomyia hominivorax. The sequence goes on along the minus strand of PYHX02000467.1, from coordinate 48,523,464 downwards.
ATAATATAATATAATATAATATAATATAATATAATATAATATAATATAATATAATATAATATAATATAATATAATATAATATAATATAATATAATATAATATAATATAATATAATATAATATAATATAATATAATATAATATAATATAATATAATATAATATAATATAATATAATATAATATAATATAATATAATATAATATAATATAATATAATATAATATAATATAATATAATATAATATAATATAATATAATATAATATAATATAATATAATATAATATAATATAATATAATATAATATAATGTAATGTAATATAATATAATATAATATAATATAATATAATATAATATAATATAATATAATATAATATAATATAATATAATATAATATAATATAATATAATATAATATAATATAATATAATATAATATAATATAATATAATATAATATAATATAATATAATTTGTTATGTTTGTCATGAAAATTTCCAATTTAAAACTTAGAAACAAGAACTTGCATAATATAAAACAAGTAAGAAGATAAAATAAGTAAGAATGCTATATTCGGCTTTACCGACTCTTCAATACCCTCCACCACAAATGCATAAGGAATAAACATATTATGTTTACATGAACATATATATATTTTGGAACAGTAATGAGGTACATATTTTTTGATATTATTATAAAGTTTAACTCTAATTTCTTCGCTTTAGTTTAGAGGTTGTCTCAGATACCGATAGCTGGTTTCTTAATTGAAAACTTTTTAGGACTATAACAAATACTCAATTATTGTGGATGGGAACGTGCCAACAAACAGACAGTCAGATGAACATAGCTAAATCGATTGAGATTTTGATTTGATTCAGTAAAATATATTCACTAAGGGTTCTTATACAATTCCTTCTTAGCGTTGCACACTGAATTACAAAGTCTACCACCACTTGTTGTGGTAGACGAAAAAAAAAATACGATGTAAAATTAACGTCGAAAAATTTTAATTTTATCGATGTTGATTTCGTGATATTGTATAAAGTTCATCATGTCTTTCTTATTTATGTATTATAAAAAAGGTAAAATATAAACAAGGTACGGTTTTTGACACTTTTTATTCTTCAAACTATCGAATCATTCAAAGAGTTTAATTTTAATTTTTAAAATAGAGTTTTATTTTTTATAGCTCTTTGAACAAGAGTTTAATTTTGAAAAATGATAAAAATAAAAAAGAGCAAATTCCGAAAAGGAATTTTATAATGAATAATCCGAATAAATTGTTTTGAAATCGTGTGTAGCAGCGAAAAATGTTTTTTATTAAGCTGAAAAAGGAATGTTTGTATGTTTACAACTTTTGTATCAATATACAAACGAACTTACATATTTAGATGTGTTTACTTTTTTTGTATGTTTTTGTTATTGCATTTTTAAAATAAAACAACAACAGTAAGTTTTATTGCGGCAAAAATTTTTTTGTGCGCTTGTGTATGCACATTTTTGTTTTTGCAATTTTGAGGAGTAAAAAATAAAAATCTTTTTTTTGTTCTTCGCTAAAAGAAGAATAAAATATTTTTTTCTAATTTTGCGCAGAGCATGATCGAAGAAATAAATATTAAAATTTTAATCGAAAAATAAAATATTTTTTAATATCTGCAAAGAAGAGAAAAAATAAACATAATTTGAAAATAGAGATTTTGCTCTGAGTTTTTGCATACTCTGACTATTTTCTAACGGTAATGCACATAAAGTATATTCGAGAATATTTGAGGAAGCAGTTTCCCCGCAAGCCCTATCGGATATTCATTAATTTTCAAATATTTGTTTAGTTTTTTAAGAGGTTAAAAATTTCATAAAAATATTTTAATTTTTATAAAATTATAAAATTTATTTAATGTTAAATAGTAATTGTTATTTAAAGTGCACCGAAAATATTTTTTTAATGTTTGACAAATTTATTAAAAATATTTATTTAAAGTAATTTATAATGTACATATTATTAGTTTTTATGTAATAACAATACGAAACAGGTAATTTTGAAAACCACTCTTTCAAAATTAACTGAAACTTGGCCTCCTTCCCAGAAATTTGCACAATTCCCATACAAATATACACTGAAAAAATAGGAAGAAAAATCAACGTTGAACATAGTTGATTTGAGATTGAAATAAGTTTGTATTATTTAGTTTAAATTAAACCCACCCTTTCATTAAAAATTCCAATACTGGGGAAACTTGTTTAAAAAATTAACTTTATCAATAAATCGCTCATCCTACCGTTGTAAAAGGTTTGACCGATAACAGATATCTTTTTCTTTACGTAGGTGTTGATCGCAGCTATTTATAACGCACTGCCATCTACAATATTGTAGGATCATGAATGACACACACTGCAATAATAATATTTTGTTTTTTTTTTAAGTAATGCTGTGTTATCATACTGTTAGAATTTTAGAACATATTCATATAAAGCCGTTACAAACCGTTGAATTCAAATTCAATTTATATTTCGGAACAATACAATATAAAATTATTTCGGGAAGAAAAAGGCCCATTACTCCGGTTGCTGTTCGTTACACTTGAATCCTATAGCACCAGTGTCAGTGACAACTTGTCGATATAAAAATAGTAGAGGTTTTAAATTCTTTCATATATCCTGCTTTGTGAAATCTTTGCTCTAATTTTTGTTTTCTGTTCTGATTTGTATGAACCATGAGGTCCTATAAACAACAGCAATCATTATTGAATCAATATTTAAAATAATATAAAATAAAATATTAATTTTCTTTTTATTCTTTTCATTATTTTAAGGTCTTGACTTCCTGGAAAACTTATCAAGTGATTATGAAAATGCTCTAGTTTTAACTGGTTTTGGAAAGTTTCATTTGCTGTTGCTGACTATATGTGGTCTTATTTATTTAAATACTGCCATTGGTGTAACCATTTTGTCATTCGTACTTCCATCAGCAACGTGCGACTTTCAAATGACGTCAGAAGACAAAGGATGGTTAACAGCATCACCTATGCTTGGCATGTTACTGGGCTCATATTTTTGGGGATGTTTGGCTGATACGAAAGGCAGAAAAATTGTACTAATCGCAACATTAATAGCAGACGGAATTTGCGGTTTATTATCTTCAATAGCACCGTATTATTTAATGTTTTTATTTATACGATTCTTTAATGGATTCAAGTAAGTTTTACATGTTTTATTATAACAACTCTACACACAGAAAAAAACAACATGAAGCAAAATCAACGTTGAACATAGTTGATTTGAGATTGAATCATTTCATTAAATTTAGTTTAAATTACACGTTTTACATTTGATTTAAAATTACTTTTAAGTAGCAAAAAATTCAAAAATGTTCTCAAAAAGCTATTTTTTACTGTGAAGCAATGTAAAAAACCATTTTATGTATATGAAGCAAAATCATAACTGAAAAAATGTTAAATTATTTATATTGTAATTAATTTTACCTTGATTTTTTTTCTGAGTGTATGTACTTAGATTATTATTAAATACTACCAACTCAGTAATTAAAAAAAAATGAAATATGGAAATAATATACTAGAACCATCGCAATTAGTCGCCAATCTTTGAAAATTAAACGAATTAAAAAAATAAACTAAGTTGCTGCAGCGTTAACATCAGTAAAAACTTTTTCAGATGATATGAAGACATTCCGAGAACATTTAATCTTTTCATACATTCTTTCTAATTTTGAAGGTACATTGGAAATTTTAAATTATCAATAGCTACGAACTAATATGGGTATAGTTGCAAGTGATTATCGTTATAATAAGTGTAATGAGTTTAGAAATTGTGATATTTAAATGAAATCGAAATAAACAATAATTAATTTATTTTTATTTTATTGAATTAAATAATTTTTGCAACGTCTCTTTTACAGCGTAGCAGGAGCCATGGGTATTGTTTTTCCGTATTTAGGAGAGTTTCAACCAACTAAATATCGAGAAAAAATTTTATGCTGGATGGAGTTATTTTGGACATTTGGTATTATAATGTTGCCTGGTAAGTGGAAACGAATAATATTCTACGTTTGTACTGATGTATGTAACGCATAAAAATAAATAAAATAAAATAAATAAAATAAAATAGAATCGACAAAGAATTACTTTCTAAGACCTTTTGAAATTTCGAAAAGAACGGACCATAATTTCCTATGCATTTATATTGATTTTAAATAATTTTGAACTATTAAATTTATTTCAATGAAATTTATTATTTTCTTACTCACAGAAAAGAACGTGATGTAAACTTCAAAAAAATTTTAATTTTTACGATGTTGATTTCGTGATATTTTATTGACTTCATCAATTATTTCCCATAAAAAGTTAAATCAAATTTATTCATATTTCTTTTATTATAATAAGAGTTGAAGTTAGTGTTCCTAAAAACCGGTAATCGGTTTTTGCATTTAAGAATACAGACTGGTTTCGAATAATTTCTATTTCCGAATTATTTGACATGACGGTTTGTTTTTTCAGTCGGTTAACCAATTTTCAATGGAAGGCTTTAAGCTTTTCACTTAATTTTTATATATTCCATCAAGACTGAGAATATAAAATTTTTTCATTCCGTTTGTAACACTAGCAAAGTTCTGTATTTATTCGTAAACATCATATTCTGCACGATTTTGCTATGTCTGCCTATTATTGATATAGACCAATAATTTGGACATATTCAGAAATTTTAAAAAAGTTTTCGTAAAGGAAAAAATATTGGACGATGCCACAAAATACTAACAAAAAAATGTTTATACCCCATCCATTTAGAACATTATATACACCATTGAACCATTCCATATGAAGGACATTTCTACTAAACAATAATTAATTTATAATAATCAAACAAAAAAGACGGTTAACCGTTTTTTATATAAAACCGAATTCGAAAACGGTTGAAAGGATCATTTTTCGAATAACTCGAAAACCGGTTTTCCGAAAATATCTTTTGTTTAATACACTAATTGAAATATAATTGGACAATCTTAATTAACGCTTGATGTAGTTAAACTTGATAAATAATTTATTAAACATAAAAAACAAAGTTGGGACCTGTAAACCATACCCGTCTCATAGACGTCTTGCGTTAAAAAAATTTAAATTGTTTACGCAAAGGTTGATAATATAAACCACATGCGCTAGGTCGAAACAAAAAGTAACGAAATTTCAAAAGGCATAGAAAAAATTATGTTTGACGAAGTTGACTACAACTAAATAGTCATGAATGTTGAATTTAAAATGTTTTGTTATGAAGTAAAATTACAACTGAAAAATGTTGAATTATAGCTTTTTCACTTAATTTTACATCGTTTTTTTTTTGTTTTTTTGTATATAAAGTATATAAACTGTATTGGGGAATAAAAAAATTGCAATAAAATATTTATAACCAAATAAGAAATAAGGTCTTTGAAAAGTATAAAAGATAGAGATTTTTAAAGGCAAAAGCCCATTCACTAAGTCACATACATTTTTTGTCGCTAAATTTTGTATTAAAACTTTTTGTGCAAAGAAACGCAAATCAAACCTCCTAGTGACTTTTGAGAACATCGCATGCCCGTTGTGCACCTTCCTTTGTGAACCGTTCATGTAGGTCATTAAAATATGTGTAATAAAACTAATAATATTTATATTAACTTATACATTGCAAACTTATATATGTGTGTGCGTGTGTGTATAATGAAAATGGACAAATATGTTAAATAGTTTTTAATAAAGTGTTAATCAAATTGTGTGTTCCAAAATAAAATATTATTCCGTTTAATAATTTTTTTTATTGAGTACGATTGAAAATTTCATAATGACCTCGAATTTTTAGAATCAATAAAATATTAAATTTAAGATAATTTTAATGTCAATAAAAGTCTAATTATCAAGAAAAAAAATTTTCAATACGCATACTTTCTATAGATGTTCCAAACTGTTTAATGTGAATAACAAAATTGGAATATTAGGTAATTGAAATATTTCAACCTTTGTTTTTCTTTTTTCTTGCATATTTTGTATGACAATAATCAATCAGCTATCAGAAGTACACAGAAAAAATTAAGTTCAATTACGAATTTGATGATTACCAAAACGGTAATCATAAATTTATTATAATTGTTGTAATTATTGCAATTAATTTTCATAATTATTTCAATTAAGTTTCAAGATGGTTTGAATTACTGTTTTTAATTGTTTTAATTATTTCTTCTAATCAGTTCAATAACAATTGCTTTATAAAGAATATATAGCTCATGACATCATGTAGCGAATAATATTAAAATAAATTTACCTCTTAATCTTTGGACTTGCAATTTTGCCTTAGATCTGTATTTCCAACTTCTGATATCATCACAGTGATTCTAGCAGACGTTGTTGGACAAACAACTCTGGCAGATTTCTACAAGTTGTAGAAATTACCATAATGTGCCAATTTATACCCTAATGAAGATTTTTAGAAAAATGTTAGACAAACGATTGACCAAATGGCAACTAACCTTATTACCACAGTTCCAATTCGTTAAATCAGTTAAAATAGATAGGACAACAAGGACTGTCTTAAAAAATATGAAAAATAATCATCATAAATCTTCAACGGAATCTTCATAATGATTGAAACATATACTATTCTCTATTCATTTTTATACCTGACTAGGTCAGAAGGGTATATATAAGTTTGTCATTCCGATTGAAATTTCCACAATTCCGTCTGTCCGTCCGTGTGTCGGTTGAAATAAATTTTATGAAAGGGACATATGGTTAACATATATTATATGTATATCAAACGATTGGAAATGCTTTCGAAAATTTCTTATTGAAATCCAGGGAAATTGGTTCATAAATGGCTCAGATATTAGCAAAAAAAACTGAAGGTATCTCAAACAGTTTTCGGGTTTTTCTATTTTTGAAGAATTCACTTTAGAGATTTCAATAAATTTAGCAGATTTATGCGCTGGAGACATGAAATGAATCGGATCATTAGTTCCTGAGTTAAAGGCAAAAACATATTATCCTATATTTTGAATCCCCTATGAGAACTATGGACTTGGATATGGCTCTTATTGATTAAAATTTTTTCCTGAATTTAATCTTTTTCACTTTGCAAATTCGGTTCATAAACCACCAAGATATGGTCAATTCTTTATTTAAAAATTTAGTCTCATGTGGTTGTTGTTTATAACTATAGGAAAACAATAACAACGTCGTGATATTTACAATTCTTTATTTTCCTAGTGGTTGTTGTTGGATATGGTATTGAAAACAACAACAATGTAAGGCAAAGTAATGTTTTCGACTTTTAGTGCGTTCTATTTAAGCTAGAGACATAAGCATCTCTTAAGTCCTTGGGTTAGGAGGTATATCTCCAAATTTAGTCACTTCAGGTATGATGATTTAAAAAAAGTCAAAATTTTATATGAATTAATTGGTAAGCACCTCAAAAATTTCTATATGAATTTTTATTTGAAAAAATTCAATTGTTCCAAATCGTAATATCAGATTTCATTAGAGTTTACTCAAATCATTTCAGGAACTCTTAGCTTCTCAGTGGCTTACAAGAGTCTTCTAGTATACATTTTCTATATGAATAATTTCATATATATATATATATATATATATATATATATATATATATATATATATATATATATATATATATATATATATATATATATATATATATATATATATATATATATATATATATATATATATATATATATATATATATAAGGGATAATTTCATAATAATCGAAGTATTCTTTTTCAGGTATTGCATGGTTAATCATTCCTATAGTTATACATTTGGAATCGGAAATATTCTTTTTTCACAGTTGGAATCTATTTGTTGCTATTTGTGCAATTCCCAGGTTAGTAAAAATTATTAAGGACATATTTTAATAAAAAAAATTTAATTTATAACATTATAGTTTATTACTTGGCTGTTGGTTATTTGCTTTTCCTGAAAGTCCAAAATTTTTACATGAACATGGTGAAACTGAAAAGGCACTTAAAATTCTTGTGTATATGTTTGTTAAAAATACTGGCAGAAAACCAGAAGATTATCCAGTATGTTAAACAAATAAATTTATTTCAATTAAATTTTATTGTATTAAAGTAACATTTTAACTATATAGTGCAAAACTCTCATTGGACCGAGTAGAACTACAGAGAAGGCTGGTGAGAAAAGTGTACGAAAATTAAGGTTGCGGAATCCAGAAGAACTGAAATTACTACTAGCAGAAATTTGGTCACAAACAAAAACGCTATGCAAAAAGCCTCATCTAAGAAATACATCATTAACATGTGGCATTCAGTTTTGTCTAACGACAAGGTTAGTGACATTCCACTATATTCAGTCAGACATTGAAGCCACACAAGTTTTAATTGACTTTCATTAATTAATATAAATGTGTGCTTCTATTTTTCACCCTTGACAGCTATTACACGTTGATGATATGGTTTCCTGAATTGTTTCAGAGATTTGATAACTATGAGAAGTTAAATCCTGGCGTATCAGCATCTGTCTGTGATGTATCATCAATTGTTATATCAAATTCGTGAGTAATTATAAACTTTCCAAACAAAACAACGCAAAATAAGAGGTTTATGAAAAACCAAATTGTGAGATGTTTATACCCAACACCATCTTAGGTGGTTGGGGTACAAAGAGCTTAAGTTTGTAACGCTCATATTGCTAACACCACTTTAAAGTATACCGTTCGAGTCAGAATCATTTTCTAAGTCGATTTAACGATGTTCGTTCGTCCGTCCGTCTGGCTGGCTCTCCATGTAAACCTTGTGAACAAAATGCAGGTTGCAATTTTTAAGAAATTTCGATTAAACTTGGCGTGTATCATTATTTTGGTTCAAAGACGATGCCATTATTTCACCTACCTCTTATACAAATGTTCGATTTTAACGAAATTTGGCCCAAATAAATCTAATAAAAATTAGATTTATTTAAATTTTTTTGGTAGCTACCATTAATAATTAATAATGTGGTATAGGGTATTAAATAAGCGGGCTGGGCCGACTATAACTTTTACTTGTTTTAAATTGATAATCCTCCGACATAGCTATGGTGGTGAATATAATTATAATTTACGAATAACATACAATGTAAAATATTAAAATGGTGAAATTCTTTTAATAGAAATTTTTGAAATTTTACATTCTTAAAATCAAAATTAAAAATATTTATTATTTTATTAGTCCGTAACAGTGGAAACATATTTAAAAAAAATTTAATCAGAAATTTTTGATGATTCAGTATTTGGTCTCGGATTCAAAAAAAAAAAAAAAAAAAAAAAAAAACGTAAGAAATCATTCATAGCGTAATTAGTCTTTCGATCTCCCTTTTCTTAGAGATTTTTATATGATTTAAATCTAGTGAATGGTCATGCCTCTTGACGTTGCATCCTTCTCTAGACATTTGTTTCAGGTATCTTCGTACATAAAATGTTTGCGATTATTTTTATGATTATTTCTTTATAGCTTTAATTAAATATATTCCGATATTGAATTACATTAGTATTAAAGATGTTTAAGACCATGTAATTCAGGGAAGAAACGCTACTGTAGATCTTGAAGTTCATCATACTTTTAATTCTAAGCAAATAATAATTGGTGCTTGATTTCATTCAGAATTTTATTATTTTAAACCCCCTTTTCGAGGAAAAACATATATGGGATATATAAGCCTTTGTGTGGGACTTTTATATATGAAACATACATATGATAAAACAATTACAAAATATATGTGTCGAATTTCCTATTACGGGAAAGGGATCTTATATGGCAGCAATAGTATACAATGGACTGATATTATTGAATTTAGATACATGTATTAAAGATAATTAGATAAATAATTATCCCAAATTTCAATGGAATTAATTATAACCAAATATGAACTAATATTCATGAAACTAGTTACATATAATTATTAGACAAGTAATTCATAGTAAAGCTTTAAACCCTTTTCTGGGAATAGGGTTAAATTGAGAAATAGATCTAATAATGATTTCAGCATACTAAATGAATGTAAAATACTACAAATAATCACAATTTATCGGTTCATACATTCTGTGTTATCGGATCGATATTGCTTTTAATAGGATTCATATCAGGATTAAGTGTTCTAAAAGTTGTATGCACTTTGGTTGAGGTTATTCTTCGGAATATTAAACATGACTGCCTACTTCAATGTTACCTCAATTAATTCGAAATTTCACATACCTTGTGCCGACATTCATCCCCACAACATTATACTACAATCTCCATGTTTTACTATTTTTCTTAATTCTGTAACAGTTAATTTCAATTCAGTTTTCTTTTTTAAAACGATTAATTTTACATTTTTTATTAGTGCAATTCCGGAGTAGGATATACCTAATTTATGGTTAGTAATTATAATATTTCTTTATTTAATGCACAATTCTTTTCGAGCAATAATAAATGAATGAAAATTTTTTATAGAAATTGCGGAGTTGGCAATGCTTATTCGTAAAATGTTTTTGGGAGTACCCTCACTTTTGCATTAAAAAAATATAAAGTTGGCAGAAAGCTTTCCTTATATTACCCTCTTGTTGGCATGCTCAAGTCGGCAGTTATTGACTAAAGCTCAATGGAATTTGGCCTGAGTATTTTTTATTGTCCTGAGAAGTTAAATATTTTAAATCTACAAATAAATTAAAAAATTTTTAAAAAAATTTTATTTTATAAAATTTTGTCATAATATTAAATTAAAATCGGCTAAGTTTAGCCAAAATAAGACTAATATTATGATTGATTAAGTATATATTTGATTAAATATATAAAAGAAATAAAATATAGATGAATTCCATGTTATATATATATATATATATATATATATATATATATATATATATATATATATATATATATATATATATATATATATATATATATATATATATATATATATATATATATATATATATATATATATATATATATATATATATATATAATATTATGACGTATATACTATAATATATATATATATAT
>PYHX02000467.1:48486196-48512333 GCA_004302925.2 Cochliomyia hominivorax | reverse complement strand
GTTAAAGCGCGTTATATAAAAGCTATAGTGAAATATGAACCTATAATTATAAAACTAATAGCATATATTCAAGATGATTAGACAATTATTTGTGATTTATTTTAATAGAATTTGTTCATATTTAAGAGTTTTATAAGCTATAAACCATATTCCGGGAGGGGTCTTAACATGGGAGCTCTGTCGATTAATGACCTCAACATAATATAGTATCTATGGTTTCATTATCGTATCAAAATAAATATATATGACAAATTTCATTAAATTATCTTCGAAATTGCTGCCTATATGGCACACAGATTTGGGTGTATCAAAATTGTTCTTTCAGTCCTTAGTTTTTTCCATTTTGATGATTTTTTGTACGATAATGAGTTATATATAACTGTGTGTTATAGTAATTTATTTTTCAACTTTTTAGCGTGTAATAAAAAAAAACTACCATAATAAACTGAATTTAATTACATTAAAAAAATTCAATTAATTTCTGTGACTTATTGTCTTATACAAAAAATGACAAAAAAATTAAAATAAAAATATTAAAATATTATAAATAAAATATTTCATATTCATTCAAAAATAGAAAAAAATACAAAATGTGGTAAGTTATAATAAAAATAACATCAAATATAACTTGTAAATCTTATTGTTTTTCAGTATCATGATCGATTTAAGATGTCCCACTTATTTTGGCAAAAATTTATTGTTTTGAAAATGATAAGATACATATTAGAATAAAATCTTTATGAAAAAATTTATTCATTACATTTTCATTGTAGAATTCGAAGCTACATTTCGTGGTGCATAGATTGAGAAGAATGGGAGAAGGCAATTCAGGTCACCCGCAAATATGTAAGGTGTATTTTTTCTTTTACTTTTATGATATTTTCTCTTTAAGTTCTTGTAAATGTATATTTACTTAAGAATGTAATAGTTAAGATAAGTTATTTGCAATATTTTTAACAATAAATATACGTAAAAATGCGATTAATAAATATTTTATTTTTTGGTGGTAAATTAAATTTAAATTCAATGATAAAATATTAGTTTTTAAATTTTTGTAAGTAGAATTTTTAAAATTGATATAAATGAAAAAAAAAATTATTATTATTAAAATTGTTAGTAAAAAAGTAACAAATTTATTTGTTTTAATTAAAAATGTAAGCAGTAAGCTTTTTAAAAGAAATTTCATTTCTATTAAATGTGTTTTTCTGTTGATTTTACCTACATAATTTATTGAGTGTATGATTGTTTGACCCGAATATAACAGCTCCTGCGAACACCCTTGTGATCCCATCAAAAAAAGTAGTAATTGATATTCAATTTTAGGCCTATTATATAATATTTATCTATTTTTATTCTTATTCTTTGGTTAAAGGTTAGTTTTTAACAGCAATCGATAACCTTCAGCGGGACAAAAAATATTTGCCATTGGCTGAGAAGTTTTCTATTTTAAATTAGATTCAGTATGTTAAGAAATATAGTGCGATTTTGGTAAAATTGTCAAATATAAATCGACAAATTGCAATTGTACGTATAATTTACAATACGAAACATAATATCTTCATTTCTCAGGTATTTGTCGAATATATATTTATAAAAAAATTTAAAAAAAATATTCCGGTTTATCGAAACACTTTTAACAATATAAATTGTTTCAAAATCTATTTACAAATAGCAGATCTGGCAAATTCTGTTTTGCCAGATCTTAGCAAAAATTAGTGTTACATTATCATACGATTTAAATAGATTATTAATAATTTAAAGTTTCTTCGTTTTGTCTGGTAAAATAGACCCTAAAAAATTGATTAGAGCTAAATTCGGGAACTCCCGATGTTATAGTTCTTTAGATATTCCTTGAGAAAGTAATTGAAATTAAATTTTGAGAAATCTCGATACTCTTTAGATATTTTATCTTACTTTCAGTATTTCGATTAATTCTTGTTAAACAATATTCAATGCTTTTGTATTAAAAGTCCTATTTTTTGACGTGTAATTTATAATATAAAAAATGTAATATAAAATCTGTGTTTAAAAATGGCAATGAAATAAAATACATTGTCCGTAAGGAATCAAAATAAGTAATTTTAGTGAATTTCTAACAAGCTCCAGTCAGATTTGTTCCAAAATTAGTGATGACAAAACTTCTGGGATTCATTTGTAAGTAATAAAGCCTATTTGGTTATTCCTCTCTTATGCTCATCTATTTTGTATTCACAGGTAAACAAGCTACAAATTTTTGCAAAACTCCAAATTTCATTCAAACAAATCATCATAAGATGTAAATAGTATATTATTTATTTTTTATATATTAATCTTAAATTTTATAGGTGCCGCCATATTCGAATTTGTAAAATACTCAAAATAAATTTTCCAATTTCTTTAAAAAACTAAAAAAAAAAAAAAAAAAAAATATATATATATATATATATATATATATATATATATATATATATATATATATATATATATATATATATATATATATATATATATATATATATATATATATATATATATATATATATATATATATATATATATATATGTTGATAGGTTCAGGCGTAAATCCCTTTTTATTTTCTATGTACAACATTAAATTCGTTTTCATTATTTGTTCTCTTTGTCTTTTATTTACTTAAACAATTCCATTGCAATGACAATGATGATAATACATTTAGACATAAATCTCGTATGGAATTAGTTCGTGTGTCTGCTGCTGTTATGGGTATAGAATTTTCATATGCTGCTGAAACAGCATTCGTATCTCCTACCCTTCTAAAAATTGGGGTTGAACACCAACACATGACATTAGTTTGGGCATTATCACCTTTAGTAGGATTTTTCTTAACTCCCATTCTTGGTTCTATGAGCGACCGCTGCAAATTAAATATGGGACGTAGAAGACCGTTTATTATACTCTTGTCTATTGGTGTTTTTCTTGGTAAGAAATTGCTTTACAAATTTATTTGCATTTCCATTAAATTACACACATAACTTGATTATTCTTTTTATTTGTTAAACATAAAATAAAAGGATTACTGTTGGTACCCAATGGAGAGGATTTGGGTTATATATTTGGTGACGTTGATCCACACATACAAATTTCAGCAATGAATTTAACATTAAATGGTACTACGCACAATAATATAAACATTTCACCACATCGTGCAACAGCATCTAAAACGAATGTTAGTACCATACAGAAGACATCGCATCCATGGGGAATATTTTTCACTATACTCGGAACTGTACTTTTGGATTTTGATGCCGATGCTTGTCAAAGCCCATCCCGTGCATATCTTTTAGATGTTTGTGTACCAGGTATGTCTTGCTGTTTAACATTATCAGATAATATGTATGTTTATCATTATTTCTTAAATACCTTCCAAATATCAATATTGATATATCATTCATATTTCTTCACATTTCATATCATATCAATTTTAAATAGTTCATATCTTTTAAAATAACAATTATCGCGAAATTATCGTGAAAACGATTTTCATTATACATTATTATTTGTTTTATATAGATGATCATGCCAAAGGACTTTCTACGTTTACAATAATGGCTGGTCTTGGAGGTTTTATGGGCTATTCCATGGGTGGCATTAATTGGGATGATACCTCTCTTGGACGACGATTGGGAGGACATGTCAAAGCTGTATTTACGATAATTACATTTATATTTATCGCATGCGTGACATTTACAATCACTAGTTTTAAGGAAATTCCACTGTGGGCTTTAACGCCATCGAAGAATAAACCAACAAAAACTGAAAAAGATCATCTACAGGATGGAGCTATTAATTATGGAACATTAGATAATACTGATTATAATTCTTCAGAATTAAATGAAAATCCTGTAAGTATTATTTTTGAACATATTCCTTGCTTTCTACACGGAAGTTATTCTTTCCGCCATCATATGTGTTGAATGATGGTACATTTACTTTGTTACAATGTGGCCGAATTTCATTGAATTTGGCCTAGGCGTGAGAATGTTTCCAACTGAAAGACAGACGGACATAGCTTTTTCAAGCAACTTCTTTTAACTTTAAACATTAAAATGAGTGAATAACAAATAAAAAAAAAAAATATATATATATATATATATATATATATATATATATATATATATATATATATATATATATATATATATATATATATATATATTTTGATATAATGTGGTCGTAGAAAATTCGATCTTGGCATTTAATTGCCGAAAAACACTTTAAATAGCATAATTCTCAAAAAATGATGTGATGATATTTCCCATTTTTATCATTTACATAACCAGAAATCATGGAACCATTGTTTGCGACGATCGATTTATAGCTTTTGATAGCCCTCATATAACTTCTACTTCCAAAAATCACTATAAATTACATTAGACTTTCATATAAATAAAACATTTTAAATATATATATATATATATATATATATATATATATATATATATATATATATATATATATATATATATATATATATATATATATATATATATATATATATATATATATATATATATAACGATATCCGTCTGTACTTTATAAATTTTACTTGTTATTCACTCATTTTAATGTTTAAAGTTAAAAGAAGTTGCTTGAAAAATACAAAAAGTTAATTACGTTATATACAACTTTATTACCTATTTGGAGGAATATAGTGCAAAATTAATAAATAAAAATAAGTTAATAATAAAATATCATAATTTTTTTCTTAAAAATTGCAGTTAAAATTTGAATAATCTTTACTGAATTTAATGAAATTGTATTGAAATTGTGTCTTTTATCAGAAGATTTAATGATTTTCTCCGAAAAACACTTGATATGGAACAATTTCAGAGCGATAATATTTATAAAAAATTTTTGCAATAATATCTAAAATAATTTTTTGTTAATTTTTGGATACCAAAACCTTTATTGATATCTGATATGTAATGACAAACTTAGAATATCTTTATTCTTCACGAGTTGAAAAATTATGTTAAAAATATTTTCTTAAAAATATATTTTTTCAATCTGTTTTTTAGCAATAAAAATATTTTAAGACTTAAATTTCAATTCAAATGAACATACGATTTTATATTTATTTATTTATTTATTTATTTCGTTGATATACCTTTTCACGACTATAAGATGCCAAAATTTCCCAAATGGACGGACATATAACAAAAAAAAAGAGACAAAAAAAACAAAATAAGAAATTTACTCATTTTGAAAAGTATTAAATAAATGTTTGCAAAAGTTATGAAAACATTCCAATTGAAGAATTTCTCCGCAATTTTTTGCATTTCTTTTTTAGAATCTAATTTCTCGGGAATGAGGAAGTATTCCTTATAAAATTAATGTCTTTAAAGACACTTGTGACATCATAATTGAATGTAAAAAGTGCTAATCCATTATGAAAAATGATACTATGTGATTTTCCACATTCAGGATTATAAAAAAATATCATATACCATGACGAAAATTCTAAAACTATCCAGTAAGTAGCCTTGCGAATTAAAATTGATATATTTAAACCAATAAAAAATTACTATGGATAAGGTGTATCAAGAGAATCTAACCTAAATGTATTACGAAATTTCAAATATTTTCTACTAATATCTTGGAAATCAATCCCGCGCTTATTTCATATTAATGAGACAAATACTGAAATTTGTCTCCAAGCATTTGTGGAATGCAGAAAAAAACACGAAACTGAATTTTGGGATTCGGAATTAATGTGTGAATTCATTTTGGATTTTTCTTTATCAGAAAACAATGTATAGTGCTCTTCTGAAAGTGAAGACGTGTGGTTTATTAAATTAAATTTTTTCAATGTTATGACTTAAGAATACGGTTGTTTTCCTAGCCACTAGTGTTAAACATTAAAGATTTTCTAATATACTTAAAATAGTTTCATTGGAAACAATTAACCTATAGTCCTTTTTTGTTGGAAGAATATTGATTTCAATTCACAGAGTTACTTTCTTCCTTCAACCAACCTGTGAATGATTTTAATTCTTTTCATAGGATCGTTTGCCATGATGGATTTGCCCTTATAACAATTGAAATGCTCCAATCCTTTAAAAGTTTCTCTTTAAGCACTTCTGATATGGAATTATGAGGTCACTAAAAAATTAAAAATTGCATTCCATTTAAAAATAAAAATACATCAAAAACATCTCAAAAAAATCATATCCATTTATTTGACACTTTTCAAAATGAGTAAATTTCTTCTTTTATTGTTGTTGTAATATGTACATCTTTTTGGAAAATTTTAGTATTTTATAGTAGTCAACAGGTATTTCAAACAAATATGGTCAGAAAAAATTAAACATTTCAAGGATTTTTACTTGAAAATCATTAATGCAGTTGAAAAATTTCATATTTTTATGATTGCAAAGATATATTTGACAAACTGTACATATTACATATCGTAAAAAATCTGCAAACACATAGCGACATAGTGTATGTACATTTATACTTAAAATTATTGTTTTTTCAACATTGTCATTGTAATTGTAAAAGAGAATAAAAGTCAATTACGAAAATGAAAATCTATTATTTGAATTTTTCTTTTCATAGTTTGTTGATAAGCTGATTTCTAACGATGTCCAACAGGAATCCGATTATTTTAATAGGAATTCAGATGTGAATGAAATGGGGGAAACTTCATTTACGGCTACTGACGCATTTCAACAACAAGACCAAAAACAGCAGGAGCAGCAAGAAACTTATCCTGATATCAGTAAGAGTGAAAATGTTACAGCAGAACAACCTGTTGAAAAGCTATCACACTATTTACTCTCAATTGTCTACATGCCACACTCTTTGCGTATGGTGTGCTTAACAAATCTCTTCTGTTGGATGGCTCATGTTTGTTACTCTTTGTATTTTACGGATTTTGTTGGTGAAGCAGTATTCAATGGAGATCCCAAAGCTCTCGAGGGTACACAAGCACAAATCTTATATGAAGAAGGCGTACGTTTTGGTTGCTGGGGTATGGCAATGTATTCATTGTCATGTGCTTGTTATTCACTTGTCATTGAAAAGTTAATACAACGATTTAAGTAAGTCAAACAACTTTATTATCAAAATACATAATTTAACTATTCACATTGCATAAAATTTGTATCTATATACATGAGTACTGACGCTTGATCAAATGTATATTGATTTAATATTTCCTTAAAGAAAAAAAATCAGTTTGCAGTAAAAATAGCAAATCTTTTAAAGAATTAATATTATTTGTTAATATTTGTATACCCTTCATCCGACTAGGTCAGAAGGGTATATAGAAATTTGTCATTCAGTTTGTAATTTCCACAAATTTTCAACTTAGACCCCCAAAGTATATATATTCTGGATCGGTACGAAAAAAGAAATAGACTGTGCTATGTTCGTCTGACCGTCCGTCTGTGTGTCGTTTGAAATCAAGTTTATGAAGCCGACCTATAGTTAACATATATGGTATGTATTCCAAACGATTAAAAATGCTTTTGAAAATTTTGCTACTGAAATCCAGGGAAATTGGTTCAGAAATGAATCAGATATTAGCAAAAAACTGAAGGTTTTTCAAACTTTTTCTAGTTTTTTGTATATATATATATATATATATATATATATATATATATATATATATATATATATATATATATATATATATATATATATATATATATATATATATATATATATATATATATATATATATATATATATATATATATATATATATATATATATATATATATATATATATATCTCACAAATAAGTACAATTTTAAAAATACCGGTTATTCATATTACCAATCATCCTGGTGGTAAAGCACTAGTTGATCGGAAAAATTGTATGAACTTCGATTCGCCTGGGCAACCAAAATACCGGCCTGCCCCTCTTATGAAGATTCCGGATCTCATTGATTTAACCTTATCTAAAAAGATTTATCGAAATTCATTTATCTTCTGACTATTCATCGATGAATTATTTTAAAAGAAATATATTAGTAGTCATATCCACACTAATACTAAGTTTCAGTGTCAGGAAGATGTCAAAAAGCAAATTAACGACTTTACGACATTGATAACTCTAACCATAATACATTCTAAATCCGATACTGTTCGAAAGGGGTTCTCATACACTTCAATTTCTGATATAGAAAAGCTTGTTTGTGAGAAGAGAAAGTTGAGACGCGAATGGCAACGTACGAGATCATTAGCTTCAAAGTTAAGACTTTGAATTACAAGTAAACAACTTAGAAAAATAATTCAGTTGGAAGATGATCGTCAAAATACGGAATAAGTTAAGTTTCTTTGGTAACAAGTACACTAACTTTTTATTATAGAAGGCAGCGAATGATGATCAACGATTGTTAGAGGCTCAAAGTCCACTAAAGAAAGATGATGTACCTAGGCGAGTAGTTCAAATGAAAGTAACTCCGATAGTAGTACTATCTAAAATTTTTATTGCGATAGTACTAATACGAATATTTCCCAAAATATGCAGATTTTAATGATGCCGAATCCTATTAGCCGACTGCCCTTCTTGTCAATGGTACTTGAGAAAATATTTCAAGGAACAAGTAAGAATGCTATATTCGGCTATGCCGAATCTTAAATACCCTCCACCACAAATTCGTGTAAAGTTAATACGTTAGGTTCCATAGACACACATATACTTACAAATGTATATAACACAGAAATACTTAATTAGTCATAAAATTAGTTACAATTTAAGCTATAAAATTTTTCTATTAACTGCCTTTTTTCTACCAATTTTCATTGAGCTCTGTTAATTTTTGCGGATGTGAGCAGACAAAGAGATTGACGAAAATCGATTGAGATTTTGACTTGATGCAAGAATATATACATTATGGGGTCTGAAATAATTCATTCTTAGCGTTACATACAGAATGACAAAGTTAATATTCTCTCTCTACCACTTGTACTGTGGAGCGTATAAAAACAAAAAATATGCTTGTTATAAGCTCAAAACTATTTTCCGGGAAGGGGTCTTATATGTAGCTCCCATATAAGACCCCTTCCCGAAGTTTGGACCAAGATTGTTCATATTTATAATATACTTTGATTATAGTTAGAAAAATCATTGTGCTAAATTTTAATGGAATTGATCTTTATTTAAATGTTTTATAAACTCTAATCAGTTTTCCGGAAAATCCCGTTATAAGGGAGCTATAGGAAAATTTGGACCGATAGAGGGCAAATTAATATAATATCTTCAGAACAGTTAGCAAAATAATTGTGTCGACTTTCAGTAGAATTGGTCTTTATTTACTCGAGAAGGGGCGTTATAATGGAGCTATATCATAATATGGACCCATTTTAATAAAGTTTACAACATATATTTAAAATAGCTAGAAAATTAGTTGTGCCAAATTTCAATAGAATTGGTTCAAATCTAAAAGTGTTATAAGCTATAAATCATATTCCGGGAAGGGGCCTTATATGGGAGCTATATCAAAATATGGACCCATGTAAATAAAACTTAATACATATATTTAAAATAGCTAGAAAATCAATTGTGCTAAATTTCAAAAGAATTGGTTCAAATTTAAAAGTGTTATAAGCTGTAAATCATATTCCGGGAAGGGGTCTTATATGGGAGCTATATCAAAATATGGACCCATGTTAATAAATTTTATAACATATATTTAAAATAGCTAGAAAATTAGTTGTGCCAAATTTCAAAAGAATTGGTTCAAATTTAAGAGTTTTATAAGCTATAAATCATATTCCAGGAAGAGGCCTTATATGGGAGCTATATCAAAATATGGACCCATGTAAATAAAATTTATAGTATATATTTAAAATAGTTAAACAATTATTTGTGCCAAATTTCAAAAGAATTGGTTCAAATTTAAGAGTTTTATGAGCTATAAATCACATTCCGGGAAGGGGCCTTCTATGGGAGCCATATCAAAATACGGACCCATATGAATAAAATTTATAGTATATATTTAAAATAATTAAGAGATTAATTGTGCCAAATTTCCAAAAAATTGGTTCAAATTAAAGAGTTTTATGAGCTCTAAATCACATTCCGGGAAGGGGCCTTATATGGGAGCTATATCAAAATACGGACCCATGTGAATAAAATTTATAGTATATATTTAAAATGGTTAAAAAATTATTTGTGCCAAATTTCAATAGAATTGGTTCCAATTTAAGAGTTTTATGAGCTATAAATCAAATTCCGGGAAGGGGCCTTATATGGGAGCTATATCAAAATATGGACCCATGTGAATAAAATTTATAGTATATATTTAAAATAGTTAAACAATTATTTGTGCCAAATTTCAATAGAATTGGTTCCAATTTAAGAGTTTTATGAGCTATAAATCAAATTCCGGGAAGGGGCCTTATATGGGAGCTATATCAAAATATGGGCCCATATTAATAAAATTCACAATATATATTTAAAATAGTTGAAACAATAATTGTGCCAAATTTCAAAAGAATTAGTTCAAATTTAAAAGTTTTATAAGCTATAAATCATATTCCGGGAAAGTCCTTATATGGGAGCTATATCAAAATATGGACCCATCTTAATAGAATTTATAACATATATTTAAAATGGCTAGGAAATAAGTTGTGCCAAATTTCAAAAGAATTGGTTCAAATTTAAGAGTTTTATGAGCTATAAATCAAATTCCGGGAAGCGGCCTTATATGGGAGCTATATCAAAATACGGACCCATGTAAATAAAATTTATAGTATATATTTAAAATAGTTAAACAATTATTTGTGCCAAATTTCAATAGAATTGGTTCCAATTTAAGAGTTTAATGAGCTATAAATCATATTCCGGGAAATGGCGTTATATGGGAGCTATATCAAAATATGGACCAATGTTAATAAAATTTATAACATATATTAAGAATGGTTTAAAAATTAGTTGTGACAAATTTCAGTAAATTATCTTAAAAATTGCGGTCCATATGACACAAAGAGTTTGGGGTGTATCAAAATTTTGCATATTATAGCCTATAACTTTTTTCCGGTTAATCAGATTTTGATAATTTTTGGCACGATGATGAAGCACGTGTAATTGTATGCTAAAATTAATTTTTTGTTTTAGTCCAATTACATTTTTAGAAGAAATTATAAGAGTTCATTTTTGAAATTTTGAGGTTGTTTCAGATATCGGTCTATAACTTCCTTGCTTATAAACCGATATAGCTGGTTTTAAATAGCAAACTGCTTAGGATAATAACAAATAATGTGGCCAAGTTTTATTGAATTCGGTCAATTATTCTAGGCGTGAGAATGTTTCCAACAGACAGACAGACGGACAGACGGACAGACGGACAGACGGACATAGCTAAATCGACTCAGTTTTTGATTTGATGCAATAATATATATACATTGTTGGGTCTGAGATGATTCCTTCTTGGCGTTACATACAGAATGACAAACTTAATATACCCTCACCACTTGTGGTGGTGGAGGGTATAAAAATTATACAATAATTAAATGATAGAAATACCAGCCCAGAGCACCAGTTTGGTTTTCTGGAAAAGCACGGATTTATTGAACAGGTAAACCTTTTAACTGGAGACATCAAAAAATCGTTTTATTTAAAAAGTTTTGTTCGGCAATATTTTTGGTACACACGACGACCCTATCTAAGTCTCTCATTTCTTGAACATTAATTTGATTAATTTGAAAAATAAACGAACTAAAAAGTAAAGAAGAAATTGTTTACCAGTTTCTCTTAATGCTGTTAACATCACTTATGTCGCATACCTCGGTATGCCATTTGGATTCATATAAAATTGAAAGTCTCTAGCTTATATTGGATATTTAACCATCAGTCTAAATTAAGCCTTGACAATAAAGTCATACTGTATAAAACCGTTTTAAAACCAATATGGACATATGTTATACATTTATTGGGAACGGCCGGCAAAACGAATATTTTTATTATACAGATGGAACACTCTAAAATTTTACGAATTATAACTGGTGTTCCATGGTTCATTAAAAATGATAACATTCATACAGATTTGAATATTCCATTATTAAAGGAAGAATTTGGAAAAGCATATGGGTGATATATATAACAAGGATAAGGACTCATCCTAATCCACTTGCCAGACATCTTACGAATATGCAGACAGGTTCAAGGCTCAGCCTAAATGATTTACCGCAATGTTAGTATAAATGACATGCGCGATGAAAAAGGGGAGATTAAATCTTTCTAGATAATAAAATTTAAATTTAGTTTTTAAGATTTCATACTTATTGTGAGGCTTCTAAAGAGAGGCAAATTCGACAAATAAAAACCACGTTTTAATAAAAAAAAATATTATAAGTTTTCCAATTAAATAAAACTTTGGTTTAGAAGTATAACCAACTAAACGACATTTTGCAACAAAATCATCTAAGTTTAAACGCTTTTCTTTATGTGCACATATGTCACAATGCCAAAAATTCTGTCATGACTCAATTGGTGTAACATAAACTGCAGTTGACAATAAACGATCCTGCACATAATTTGTATTATTGACAACCTCAGACTACCTGGCCATCTCTATCAAGCTTCGTTTCTCCCGCTCGGAAATACTACTCTGTCAAGTTTTGATTCTTAAAATATTTCTGCATTCTCCAGTTCACAAACTCTCCACCACGATCAGTTCTAATAATTTATTCATCTTTTCCAACGAATTAATTCATCTTATCGAATGCTAAATTTTTCGGTACAACAAAAAACATCGCACAATATATGCAGTAACCATCAATTTGAGTAGGAAATAACGATCACCAATAAGGGTTGATTTTGCATTGGGCCTTACAAATCTGAATGTACTTATAACTTCTAAAATTCAATTTGTCTTATATTCTAATGTTTGATTCTATAAATCAGTCACCATTTAACTTCTCATTCAAAATATTAACACGGTTGTCATTTACTTTTCGTTGATTGTGAGCTTTTCTATTTCGATAATTTCTCCAGCCTCTCACTGTTTTGCAATAGTTTTATGCTCCTCTATGACTTCTCCTAAATTCCGCAAATGAACAATAATTGCTTTACAATTGTCATGTTTGACTGTTCGTGTTGTTTCAGCAATACCGTTTTGCCGTTTATAGTTGTAGCTTAACAAGAACTTTTTGCGATTCCTCCACAGTCAAACCAAGAACAGTTCTTGCCTTACCCATCACGACTCAACCAATTAGCGCCCGGAACGACCTCTACATTACCGACAACTATATTCCACAACTGCCTTTCCAATAACATCAACTCCATATTAAATTTCCAAACTTGATAATTGTTGTTTGGCACCAATTGCTTTTGTGTTCATCCATTACAACATGAAAATGATGCTATAACCTGTTATTAAGTGAATATACAAAAATTAAAAATACGTCACAAATACAGAGGTGCATAATCTAGTACTAAACATAAAATTTAGTAGTTCCATAAATAGATTTACAAATTCCACAATTTCATAGTAAAATAAAAATATAATATTAACAGTATCACCACTTTAAAGCTTGTGATTAAAGTACATGTCAAAGTTCTGAAGATTTTTGATGAAAATTAGGTCTTGTAGTTGTTAAAATTGGGAAGAATCAGTTCATTTTTATGTAGCTTCTCCCAGAATTATTAACTCTTGCAGAGAAAAATATGATTGCGGCAACCATAATCGAGAGAAAACATATTTTAATTGTTGCTTAACAATAATATTTTCAAATAAAGCAACATAATATAGTTTTACAACCACAAAAGATGGTTGTCTAACAACCATATTATGGTTGTGAACCCTGACCATAATATAGTTTTAAGATAACAAAATATTATTGTGGTACAACAAAATATGTTTATTTGTTCTAATACTCTAATATTTTTATACTACTAAAGTTATGAATGTCGAGGATTTCACTGATATAAATATCAGACATTCATATTATTTTCAACACATATACTGTAATTTATTAATTGTTTTTTATTTATTTACGCTGGTTCATAACCAACGTCAATAAATAACACGATAAACTGAAATATTTTTAAACATATTACTGTTAATTTATTGACAATAATTTTATTCAAGTAACAAAGTTATTTTCAAAATAAATTTAATTCAATATTTGACATGTTGGCGATAACAATAAAAGTTTTTCACGAAAATATAAATTTTGCGACAAACATATATTATACTAAAGCCCTCATCCCTATAATTCGGGATGAGGGCTATAGTAAAATATTGATTAATGTTCCGATGGATTATCACTAAGTCCATACTCAATGCTTCAATCACTAAGGATTTAAAGTGCTACTTTTATACATTGTGATATTGTCTCCAAGTGTTTGCCTGAAATCGACACGGACACCTCGTCTACATACACTATGGACTTAATGCCCAAACGGTCTATTTTCATAAGTAGGCAATGCCCATATTCGATCTGATTATCCTCTTTGACAGAAGATCTGTTACAATTCTGCCTAATCCTAGAAGTTGAATTCCACTAATCCATTTATCTGTAAATTCTTATGTGAAAGTCGATGATTCGCTCCAGTGTTTTCAGCATGAAGGATGAAAGGCTTATAGACCTGAAATGGGAGGCTTTCCCACCTTTGGGTAAGAATATGACTTCACATAGAGTCCTTTTTACGGAATATGAGATCATTTCATACAAGCCTGGTAATATTTTCACCAGCATTGGTAAAATTATATCCACATTTTTCTACAGATCTGGCAGAATTATTCCTTCCAGTCCAGGAGATTTATAGGGACTGTAGGTGTTTATAGCTCATCTCATGCTATCTTGATCTGTGTTCATAGAACATGGACTTGTAGCTCTTTAAGCACCAGGGTCAAGGAAACCGTCGCATGGAAAGTGGTGTCTAGAAGAAGTTCCGGAGACTCGGCGTTTTTCATCGATCAGTTGCCATTTGAATATTGAATGTATCGACAAGATCTTACGTAACCTACTCGTCTTAGACGAGGTTTTAATATTACTGCAGAAATCTCTCCATGCGTTACGCTTGGCATTACTGTCTTGATTCTTTAAGCAATTCAATAATGAATCCCATTCTTCGGTCCTTTTGGTATTCCTCACTCCCCTCCTGGTCTCAGATATTCCTCTGCAATATATAGTGGTGGTACATAGTGGTTTGCTTTTACCCCTATACACAGATACACTATAAGTATGAGCCGTAGTCTTATTTAAGGCGTCTGTGATATTAATTTACTTTTGCAATTCATCGATACCTTGAATATCAAATTGATTAGGCAGTGAACTGGCAAGTATTTCCGCTTGTTCGTGTCGAAGCTTTCCCATATAGAGTAATGGGCGTGTGGAGGGGGCATCATGCGGCATATAACAGGAGGAGAAATATGTCCTCGTGTTGCTGTTCTCTTATGCGGCTGTATTCTTATTGGATCAAAATAAAAGTCAGCAGTTCAAAATGGCAATGTTTTAATTTAAGTTTATCGTGTTGAATGAATAAATAAATAAATAAATATATATATGTATACATATATATATATATATATATATATATATATATATATATATATATATATATATATATATATATATATATATATATATATATATATATATATATATATAAACTGAGATAATCTAAATTACTGATTTAATTTATTTTTTAGAGCAAAAAACGTTTATGTTGGCGGCCTTTTATTTTACTGCACCGGAATGACTTTAATGGCACTTACACGAGCAAAAACAAGTGTAATTATTTTTAGCTGGGCAGCAGGTGTTATGTATTCAACTCTTTTTACCATGCCATACCTTTTAGTGGCACATTATCACTCCATGGGGACTGTAAGTAAAATTAAATTAATCATATTTTTGCATTAAAATATTTTTACATTATTTTAAGCAAAAACCATTTATTAAAGTAATTTTGAAATTAGAATTTTTAATCTTCTAATTTACATTTAAATATCATTTTGGGACTTGTTACGTATTTTTTGACAGCCTCTCAGATTGCACAGTTACGTTTCCACGATCTTAATTTAAGAACACATTTAAGTTAATATGTATATACAACGTTTTCTTTATTTTATTAAAAAAGTTATTCTATTAAATAACGAGTAGCGGATTCGTATATTATGGCATTACTGGGTCATGAAACAGACGATGTGGCTGTGTAAAATCATATTATTCATATTCGTTGATTTAACCAACAAAATTTATTTTATCTAATTTGGCTTATTTTTCTTAGGTTTAAATAGGTTCAGAATATATAATATTTTTTAATAATAGTTATACATACACATTTAATTATTCTATATATAATTCTTGTACAAAGAAAAAAATCTTTGTCATCAGACATAAAATGTTGTATAAAGAAATTTTAAAAATCAAGACGAGATTTCAAAAGTTAAAATTTCCTTTGTCGGAAATGAAAGGCAGTTGCCATACCCAGTTTAGATTTAGATGAAATGGAGGAGGTATCGGAAGATTTTAACATAGTGTTAACAAATATGGAAGGCAATAGTATCGAATCCATCTACTGCTCAAATTGTGAAAAACAAGTACAGCTAGTAAATCAGTAAAAAAAAAAAATATTCTAATCTTAAAAAATACAAAAAGACTTTAAATATATTAAAATATAAAAAAGAACAAAATCCAACGAAAATATTAGTATCAACAAGTTAAAATACTGTATCCAACAAAACCACTAGGAACATTTCGACTATTAATGAACGTGTCAACTAGCTGCCCAAGGAGCATCAGAATAAGTTTTCGCCCATATCTCGGAAGTTAATGGCCTAAACGATTTTATGTCTTCTCATGAAAAATAAAAAATATATATATATATTTCTGATCCATTAGTAGAAAACTTAAATTTCTAGCATTAATAATAATTAATTGACAATATCTCGGTGGTTTATGAACTGATTTTAAAAAATTAAAAAGATTAAATTCGGGAAAAGAATTTGTAATCAATCAATACCATAACCAGTGCATAGTTCTCATAGTGAGTTTAAAATTAATGAAAATATGTGTTTGCCTATAACTCAGGAACTAATGGTACGATTCTTTCTTTCTTGTCTTCAGCGCATAAATGCGCTAAATTTATTGAAATCTATGTATGAATCCATATAAAATTAAGTCAATAACTATTGTAGATTTTCAAAAAAAAAAATAGGAAAAAAAACCGAATAAAATTTTAAATGCCTTCAGTTTTTTGCTAATATCTGAGCCACTTCTGTACCAATTTCCCTGGAATTCAATAGCAAAATTCTTGAAAGCATTTCCAATCATTTGATATTCATATTATATATGTTTACTATAGGTCGGCTATAGGTCCAGAATATATATACTTTTGGAAATTTAAGTCGAAAATTGTTGAAATTTCAAACGGAATGACAAACTAATATATACCCATATAAATTAAAATCCAAAATATGTTTCTTCTTTTTATTTTTTACCAACAAAATTAAAAAGTATTAAAAAATGTTTTTCAATTTCTAATTATTTTTATTTACAAAATTATAAAAAATGTAAATTACTGAACAATTTTCTTAATTAAGTTCGCTATTATAAAAAACAAGCTCAAAAATGGGTTAAAAATTTATGAATGTCTCTACGCATCTGACCAGACAAGGGCGCACAGTGATCCCAAAACTCTTTTTTAATTATTCTGTAACTTTGGAACCACATGGACATTCTTGAGGTATTTTTCTATTCATTTGGAGGAGCACAAATACTTAGTAGGTTCATTTTCCGAGGGTTTATCTCCAAAGTTGATTATCTTGGGTATTTGAATTTAAAAAAAAATCACAAAATTTTAATTTATGATTTGATTGAAAATAGTCCTTATAATTCTTTACAAAAAATAAGCTAACATATGTGTGAAATCCCTTAAAACTTAAAATATATTTAGGCAAAAGTAACATTAACCAAATTCTTATAAGGCAAGCGGGGAAACTGTTTCCCCTAATGCCCTCGGATTTGATTTAAATTAAAATCTTTCCGAAAACTTGTTTAGAATTTTATACAGAATCCAGACAATTTTTTAGGAAAAATGTTGGACCCATATTGAGCCCACCTAATTAAAAAAAAAGTACAAAAAGACATGACCAAAAATGGGTACAAATATTACTTTGGCCTAAACAACTCTTAAGCGTATTTTTTTAGAGAATTATAGGGACAATTTATTCACACCCAATTTATCTATATTGGAGATCCACCCTCTGAACTTGTGCTCCTATAAATAAATTGTTAAATGCCTTACGAATGTCCATGTGAAAATTATAAGGAGTATATATAATATATATGCATTTTTTGAAATCAAATCATAAATGGAATTTTGGCGCTCCAAACCCAGGGCCCAATAGGAAAATGTACTTTTTCAAATAATTGTGAAATATCACTAGAATGTTATATGAAGTTTCGTTAAAAAATATTCAGTATTTCGAAAGATACAGAATCATCTCCAAAAAATGCATTTTGGGACCACTGGTAATGCAAAAAAAATAATAAGAAATTCTTAAAAATATATATCGTTTATTGGATTTTTTACAAACAAAAAATTTTTTAAATATTTTCACTAACCAAAAAATATAAATAACAAAACAAACATATTGGAACTCGCCATAAGAACATTAACTTCTACATGATGCGAATGTTACATTAATTTTGTCGTAACATTAAAATTATGAAATCAGTAATACGAAATTTAAGCAAAACCAAAAAAATGCTTTATTTATTGATTTTTTTAATTTAATTCTTGTGTAGTTTTCTGTTACTAATTTGTAAATTTCTGGTGATGAGCAGGGCAATTTCAAATACATACCTCATTAGATTGTAACTCATCGTATACCGGTTAACTATTTTTTTTTTTTTTTGCATTTTAGAAAATTGATCGGGTTTTTATGGAAATCACTTTCACTATTATATTCAACTTTATTTTAGTAAATGACTGAGTAAATATATAAAATTTTTCATCCGTGTGTTACACAAGCAAGTATTGTATACATACATATAGAATCATATTCTGAATAGATTTAGCTATGTCCATCCGTTTTAAACGTAATCACATAAATAAAAATAATTAAATAAGATTCGGCAAATTTTTTGTTCTGCAATATTCATTTTTTAGGCAAAGAGATATAGATGCACAATTAGACATGTTTAGAAATTAAAGAAAAAGTTTCTGTAAAACAAAAATAATGGATTTAAATAAAACCATGGTATCTCGACACATTATTTGAATACGATACTAAAAATACTAACAAAAAAACTTTTATGTCCCACTTATATAGGGCATTATATAGTGTAAGAATTATTTGTTGAAATCAGTTACAAATGGTTATTTGATAAGGAACCATTATTGTTACATCATTTCATTTAATTCTATTTTTGGAATAACTCGAAACCCGGTTTTCTGAATTGGTTATACTATGAATGCTACTGCTATTGAAAATAGCTCCACATCATAACATTACCACCTCCAAACTTAACTGTCTTATTTGTACATTTTGGGTTCAATCGCTTTCTCTCCGGACGTCTAATAAATGTTATTACATTTTGGATATTTTTTAACACACTTGCTAACAGTTTATCATGTTTCCGATTAATTTTGCGTCATCTTCTATACTTACGGGATTTAGTTGAAAATCGAAATATTCTTATAGTTTATTATAAGGAAGGATATAATATAGTTATTCACAACTAAATTGGAAAGAATTCGGATTTTTTCATTTTAAAGATTATAAAGATTGGTGCACTAACTTTAACCCCATATTTAGGTACGATCTGTACCTATCTGTACTCAAATTATAATTTTTAAAACTCCTGAAATGGATTATAATGTTCCTTATTACTTCTTTTTTTTAGTTTGAACTCGATGTTGATGGTACAGCAAACTTGGCTCGTCTGTCGAGGACTGGGAATGATGTTGCAATTGTAAGTAGTATGGTATTTCTGGCGCAGTTCATTTTATCGCTTTGCATGGGGACTATTGTCTCAGTGTCTGGGACACAACAGCTGTTGTGAGTACAGCAAGTTTTCTTAGTTTCTGTGGAGCTGTATCAGCAACTCAAATAATGTATTTAGATTTATAAATATAACATTATATATATACATATATTTAAATATATTAAAACATAGAATTGTATATTACGGTGAAACATAAATAAGGCTTGTTAGTTTGTAATATTTATCAAAAACGTTTATGTTTCTATCCTTCTGATGCTGCACAAAAATAAATTATTTTTTATACCCTCCACCACCACAAGTGGTGATGAGGGTATATTAACTTTATCATCCGTGTGTAACGCCAAGAAGGAATAACCTCAGACCCTACATGTATATATTATATAATATATATATATATTTATATATATATATTATATATATATATATATTATTATATATATATATATTATTATATATATATATATATATATATATATATAATATATATATATATATATATATATATATATATATATATATATATATATATATATATATATATATATATATATATTAAGCATCAAATTAAAACTGAGTCGATTTAGCTATGTCCGTCTGTTGTCTGTCTGTTGGAAACATTCTCACGCCTAGAATAATTTTCCGAATTCAATAAAATTGACCACATCATTTTTTTCTTTTTGTCCTAAGCAGTTGCTATTTAAAACCAGCTATATCGCTTTATAAGCAAGAAAGTTATAGACTGAATCTGAACAACCTCAAAATTTCCGAAAATAACTCTTCTAATCTCTTTCTAAAATGTAATTGGACTTAAACAAAAATTAATTTTAGCATTCAATTGTACATCATGTTCCATCATCGTGTAAAGATCATCAAAATCTGATTAACAGGAAAAAAGTTATAGGCTATAATATGCAAAATTTTGATACACCCCAAACTCTGTGTGTCATATGTCCCGCAATTTTAATGATAATTTACTGAAATTTGTCAAATAAACTTATTTTGATACAATAATTAGCCCAAGAAGTCATATTATTCTGGGATCATAATTGACCCAGCGGCCATATAAGGCCCTTTCCCGAAATATGATTTATAGCTTATAAACTGTTAAATTGAAACCAATTCTATAAAATTTGGCACAATTTAATTTTTTAAATATTTAAAATATATATTTAAATATTTGATATAGCTTCCATATAACCTCCTTCCGGGGAAACGGGTTTAACTTAAGACAATTATAAAACTAATTCAATTGAACTCAGTAAATGATCTTTTAACTATTTTTATTGTATATTTTTATTAGAACAATCTCGGACAATATTTTAATGTAGCTCCCATATCAGGCCCTCACGAAAACAGTTTTCAGCTTATAAAACGAGTAAATAAGGACCATTCTATTGAATTCGACACAATTATTTTGCTAACTGTTCTGAAGAAAGTTTCTGAAGATATTATATTTATTCGCCCTATATCGATCCATATTTTACTAAAGCTCCCTTATAACGGACATTCAGTGCCATCAAAATGTAGCAGATGTTTATAACTTTCTTATAACTATATAATTTGTGAGTGTATTTGTGCGTATATGTATATCTACGGAACCTAACGTATTAACTTCATAGGATTGTAGTGAGATTCGGCACAGCGATATAGCATTCTCACTTGCACTAACGAGTGCCTGTGATGTTCACATTCCCGAAATTTCTAAATAACATTTCATTCTAAATATTTATTCATCGATAATTTAGAACTATATATATATATATATATTATTATATATATATATAATATATATATATATATATATATATATATATATATATATATATATATATAATATATATATATATATATATTATATATTATATATATATATATAATATATTATATATATTATATATAATATATATATAATATATATATATATGTATATATTATTTTTATTATATTAATTTATTTATTTATTTATTTATTTATGACACCGTAATATAAAACATACATATATTTATATAGTACGTGTATACTTATATACATTATTCTATATTACATATGTATTTCAAATGAAAATATGTATTTATTCTAAAGAAAAACAAAAAATTTAAATCCTTATGTACAGTGTTAAATTATCATTAAAATAAATATCCATTCTATATTCTTATATTGTGAAAATTCATAACATCGACCACTCAATTTTATATTTCCCTGGAATATCTTTAAAGATATAAATATAGATTTTAAAAGATAATTTTTAGACATTTTTAAACATATTTTTGACCACTTACCGATCATGTTGGGATTAAGGAATGAAATTTGGCGCGATCATTGTTTTAGTAAACCTTATTAAAAAATTTAATGAATTTTCATATAGCATAGTTTCCAAGACATCGGGTGTTGAAATATCAGATTTAAGATCTATTATAGGTTAAAAACGTAAATTTTTTAATTTATTTCCTTAAAAAAATACTGTAATTTTATGCTTCGATATTTAAAAAGTTTCTTGGTGAAATTTGCTATTGCTATACCTTAATGGAGATGGATTAAAGCTAGGAATTATTTTTAAAACAATCAATCTTACGTAATAGTTAATCTTAAAAATTGATAAATTAATTAAACTATTTATAATTTAAAATTAAATGTGGTCGCAATAAAAAATCAAACAATCCACTGTGATTCGTTTCCATACTAAAATCGGCTAAAAGAGGATCCAGAGTTTTGAAAACTTGAACACAGCAACATATTTGAATAATTAAGAAAAAAAACAAATTTTGAAGAAAATCGGCTTAAGGATTTAGGCCCCCACAATTCATGAAATTAAAATCTAAAATATTGTCCATGATCTAAAATTATGACTTTTATATGGTAACAATTATACAATATATTATTCTTTTATATCGGAAGAAGTATAATGCTACCTGTCATATATCCATTTTAAAAAAGTACATTAAACCATCCAAAATAAACCTTTTTGTAAACTAATGCAACTTGTGTTTATATTTGCAATACTGGGAGTATAATTAATAAAATTTATATATAGGCGTATGTAACTCATACGCCTATGTATTATTTGTTATACCCTCCACCACCACAAGTGGTGAGGGTATATTAAGTTTGTCATTCTGTATGTAACGCCAAGAAGGAATCATCTCAGACCCAACAATGTATATATATTATTGCATCAAATCAAAAACTGAGTCGATTTAGCTATGTCCGTCTGTCCGTCTGTCCGTCTGTCTGTCTGTTGGAAACATTCTCACGCCTAGAATAATTGACCGAATTCAATAAAACTTGGCCACATTATTTGTTATTATCCTAAGCAGTTTGCTATTTAAAACCAGCTATATCGGTTATAAGCAAGGAAGTTATAGACCGATATCTGAAACAACCTCAAAATTTCAAAAATGAACTCTTATAATTTCTTCTAAAAATGTAATTGGACTAAAACAAAAAATTAATTTTAGCATACAATTACACGTGCTTCATCATCGTGCCAAAATTATCAAAATCTGATTAACCGGAAAAAAGTTATAGGCTATAATATGCAAAATTTTGATACACCCCAAACTCTTTGTGTCATATGGACCGCAATTTTTAAGATAATTTACTGAAATTTGTCACAACTAATTTTAAAACCATTCTTAATATATGTTATAAATTTTATTAACATTGGTCCATATTTTTGATATAGCTCCCATATAACGCCATTTCCCGGAATATGATTTATAGCTCATTAAACTCTTAAATTGGAACCAATTCTATTGAAATTTGGCACAAATAATTGTTTAACTATTTTAAATATATACTATAAATTTTATTACATGGGTCCGTATTTTGATATAGCTCCCATATAAGGCCGCTTCCCGGAATTTGATTTATAGCTCATAAAACTCTTAAATTTGAACCAATTCTTTTGAAATTTGGCACAACTTATTTCCTAGCCATTTTTAAATATATGTTATAAATTCTATTAAGATGGGTCATATTTTGATATAGCTCCCATATAAGGACTTTCCCGGAATATGATTTATAGCTTATAAAACTTTTAAATTTGAACTAATTCTTTTGAAATTTGGCACAATTATTGTTTCAACTATTTTAAATATATATTGTGAATTTTATTAATATGGGCCCATATTTGATATAGCTCCCATATAAGGCCCCTTCCCGGAATTTGATTTATAGCTCATAAAACTCTTAAATTGGAACCAATTCTATTGAAATTTGGCACAAATAATTGTTTAACTATTTTAAATATATACTATAAATTTTATTCACATGGGTCCATATTTTGATATAGCTCCCATATAAGGCCCTCCCGGAATTTGATTTATAGCTCATAAAACTCTTAAATTGGAACCAATTCTATTGAATTTTGGCACAAATAATTTTTTAACCATTTTAAATATATACTATAAATTTTATTCACATGGGTCCGTATTTTGATATAGCTCCCATATAAGGCCCCTTCCCGGAATGTGATTTAGAGCTCATAAAACTCTTTAATTTGAACCAATTTTTTGGAAATTTGGCACAATTAATCTCTTAATTATTTTAAATATATACTATAAATTTTATTCATATGGGTCCGTATTTTGATATGGCTCCCATATAAGGCCCCTTCCCGGAATGTGATTTATAGCTCATAAAACTCTTAAATTTGAACCAATTCTTTTGAAATTTGGCACAAATAATTGTTTAACTATTTTAAATATATACTATATTTTATTTTACATGGGTCCATATTTTGATATAGCTCCCATATAAGGCCTCTTCCTGGAATATGATTTATAGCTTATAAAACTCTTAAATTTGAACCAATTTTTTGAAATTTGCACAACTAATTTCTAGCTATTTTAAATATATGTTATAAAATTTATTAAACATGGGTCCATATTTTGATATAGCTCCCATATAAGACCCCTTCCCCGGAATATGAATTACAGCTTATAACACTTTTTTAAATTTGAACCAATTCTTTTGAAATTTAGCACAATTGATTTTCTAGCTATTTTAAATATATGTATTAAGTTTTATTTACATGGGTCCATATTTTGATATAGCTCCATATAAGGCCCCTTCTTCCGGAATATGATTTATAGCTTATAAACACTTTTAGATTTGAACCAATTCTATTGAAAATTTGGCACAACAACTATTTTCTAGCTATTTTAAAATATATGTTGTAAACTTTATTAAATGGGTCCATATTATGATATAGCTCCATTATAACGCCCCTTCTCGAGTAAATAAAGACCAATTCTACTGAAAGTCGACACAATTATTTTGCTAACTGTTCTGAAGATATTATAATTAATTTGCCCTCTATCGGTCCAATTTCCTATATAGCTCCTTATAACGGGATTTTCCGGAAAAACTGATTAGAGTTTATAAAACATTTAAATAAAGATCAATTCATTTAAATTTAGCACAATGATTTTTCTAACTATAATCAAAGTATATTATAAATATGAACAATCTTGGTCCAAACTTCGGGAAGGGGGTCTTATATTGGAGCTACATATAAGACCCCCTTCCCGGAAAATAGTTTTGAGCTTATAACAAGCATATTTTGTTTTTATACGCTCCACAGTACAAGTGGTAGAGAGAGAATATTAAACTTTGTCATTCTGTATGTAACGCCTAAGAATGAATTATTTCAGACCCCATAATGTATATATTCTTGCATTCAAGTCAAAATCTCAATCGATTTTCGTCAATCTCTTTGTCTGCTCACATCCGCAAAAATAACAAGAGCTCAATTGAAAATTGGTAGAAAAAAGGCAGTTAATAGAAAAATTTTATAGCTTAAATTGTAACTAATTTTTATGACTAATTAAGTATTTCTGTGTTATATACATTTTGTAAGTATAGTGTGTGTGTCTATGGAACCTAACGTATTAACTTTACTACGAATTTGTGGTGGAGGGTATTTAAGATTCGGCATAGCCGAATATAGGCATTCTTACTTGTTTATAGTTTAAATATACGCATAACACCAACAAAATTATTTTCATAAATAGCCATAAGATCCAATCATAGGCAGATATATTTTGAAAATTAAAAAATAAAATAACAAGTTTTTGTTTTTGACTAAGTCAGAAATTGAAATATTTTGCGTAATTTGTTGTATATAAAATCGTTTTTTCTCAAATTTAACTAAAAACTGTATTAATCAATAATATGTATATTTAATTAAATTAAAAAGTCAAA